>JAEIFX010001166.1:0-25159 GCA_018904325.1 Drosophila murphyi
AAGTATCAGTTTCCAAATTCAAATGGTTGTATCTTCGCCAATAATTATCGAAAGTCAGAATTTCTTTCAACACCATGAATCATTATTTTTATATATTGATTCTGCATTAAAAGTTGAAAGTATGCATTCTTGAAATAATATCGAGAAATTGACGTTTTAAGTATCTGTTTCCAAATTCAAACGGTTGTATATTCGCCAATAATTGTCCAAAGTCCGAATTTCTTCTAACAGTATGAAGCCCTTTTAATGTATATTGATTCTGCATCAAAAGTTGAAATTACGTTTTTTTGAAATCAAATCGAGAACTTGACGTTTCAAGTATCTGTTTCCAAAATTAAATGGTTGTATATTCGCCAATAATTGTACAAAGTCAGAATTTCTTCCAATATTATGAAGCCCTTTTAATATATATTGATTCTGCATCAGAATTTGAAAGTATGCATTCTTGAAATAAAATGATAAATTGCCGGTTTAAGATTTTGTTTCCAAATTAAAATGGTTGAATCTTCGCCAATAATTGTCCAAAGTCCGAATTTCTTCCAACATCTTGAAGCCTTATTTATATATATTGTTTCTGCATCAAAAGTTGAATATACGTATATTTGAAACGAAATCAATAAATTGCCGGTTTTATCTTCTCCAGTAATTGTCGAAAGTCAGAATTTCTTACAACATCATGAATCATACTTTTTATATATTGACAACATTATAATTCTGTTTTCAAATTCAAATGGTTTTATCTTCGCCAATAATTGTCAAAAGTTAGAATTTCTTTCAACATTATGAAGCCCTTTTTATATATATTGATTCTGCATCAAAAGTTGAAAAAATGTCTTCTTGAAGTAATTTCGAGAAATTGACGTTTTAAGTTTGTTTCCAAATTCAAATGGTTTGCATCTTCGCTAATAATTGTCCAAAGTCCGAATTTCTTCCAACATCATGAATCATTATTTTTATATATTGATTCTGCATCAAAAAGTTGAAAGTATGCATTCTTGAAATAAAATCGAGAAATTGACGTTTTAAGTATCAGTTTCCAAATTCAAACGGTTGTATATTCGCCAATAATTGTCCAAAGTCCGAATGTCTTCCAGCATTATGATGCCTTATTTATATATATTGATTCTGCATCAAAAGTTGGAAATATGTATTTATGAAATAAAATCGCGAAATTGACGTTTTAAGTTTGTTTCCAAATTCAAATGGTTGTATATTCGCCAATAATTGTCAAAAGTCCAAATTTCTTTCAATATTATGAAGCCCTTTTTATATATATTGATTCTGCATCAAAAGTTGAAAATATGTATTCTTGAAATAATTTCGATAAATTGCCGGTTTAACTTTTTGTTTCCAAATTCAAATGGTTCTATCTTCGCCAATAATTGTCCAAAGTCCGAATTTCTACCAACATCTTGAAGCCTTATTTATATATATTGTTTCAGCATCAAAAGTTGAAAATACGTATATTTGAAACGAAATCGATAAATTGCCGCTTTAAGTTTCTGTTTTCAAATTCTAACGGTTTTATCTTCTCCAATAATTGTCGAAAGTCAGAATTTCTTCCAACATTATGAATCATAATTTTTATATATCGACAACATTATAAAGCCCTTTTTAATATATATTGATTCTGCATCAAAAGTTGAAAATGTGTATTTTTGAAATGAAATCGAGAACTTGACGTTTTAAGTTTCTGTTTTCAAATTCAAATGGTTTTACCTTCACCAATAATTGTCCAAAGTCCGAATTTCTTCCAACAGTATGATGCCCTCTTAATATATATTGATTCTGCATCAAAAGTTGAAAATACGTCTTTTTGAAATGAATTCGAGAACTTGACATTTTAAGTTACTGTTTTCAAATTTAAAATGGTTTTATCTTCACCAATAATTGTCAAAATTCCGAATTTCTTCCATTATGAAGCCCTTTTTATATATATTGATTCTGCATTAAAAGTTGATAATACGTATATATTAAATGAAATCGATAAATTGCCGGTTTAAGTTTTTGTTTCCAAATTCAAATGGTTTTATCTTCGCCAATAATTGTCCAAAGTCCGAATTTCTTCCAACATCTTGAAGCCTTATTTATATATATTGTTTCTGCATCAAAAGTTGAAAATACGTATTTTTGAAACGAAATCGATAAATTGCCGGTTTAAGTTTCTGTTTTCAAATTCTAATGGTTTTATCTTCGCCAATAATTGTCGAAAGTCAGAATTTCTTCCATCATGAATCATAATTTTTATATATTGACAACAATATAAAGCCCTTTTAATATATATGGATTCTGCATCAAAAGTTGAAAATATGTTTTTTTGAAATGAAATCGAGAACTTGACGTTTTAAGTTTTTGTTTCCAAATTCAAATGGTTGCATCTTCGCCAATAATTGTCCAAAGTCCGAATTGCTTCCAACATCATGAATCATTATTTTTATATATTGATTCTGCATCAAAAGTTGAAAGTATGCATTCTTGAAATAATATTGAGAAATTCACGTTTTAAGTATCAGTTTCCAAATTCAAACGGTTGTATCTTCGCCAATAATTGTCAAAAGTTAGAATTTCTTTCAACATTATGAAGCCCTTTTTATATATATTGATTCTGCATCAAAAGTTGGAAATATGTGTTTATGAAATAAAATCGCGAAATGGACGTTTTAAGTATCTGTTTCCAAATTCAAATGGTTTTATATTCGTCAATAATTGTCCAAAGTCAGAATTTCTTCCAATATTATGAAGCCCTTTTAATATATATTGATTCTGCATCAAAATTTGAAAGTATGCATTCTTGAAATAAAATCGATAAATTGCCGGTTTAACTTTTTGTTTCCAAATTCAAATGGTTGTATCTTCGCCAATAATTGTCCAAAGTCCGAATTTCTTCTAACATTATGAAGCCCTTTTTAATATATATTGATTCTGCATCAAAAGTTGAAAATATGTATTTTTGAAATGAAATCGAGAACTTGACGTTTTAAGTTTTGTTTTCCAAATTCAAATGGTTTTATCTTCGCCAATAATTGTCCAAAGTCCGAATTTCTTCCAACATTATGAAGCCCTTTTTATATATATTGATTCTGCATCAAAAGTTGGAATAATTTCGAGAAATTGACGTTTTAAGTTTCTGTTTCTAAATTCAAACGGTTGTATCTTCGCCAATAATTGTCAAAAGTCCGAATTTCTTCCAACAGTATGAAGCCCTTTTAATATATATTGATTCTGCATCAAAAGTTGAAAATATGTATTTTTGAAATGAAATCGAGAACTTGATGTTTTAAGTTTGTGTTTCCACATTAAATCGGTTGTATCTTCGCCAATAATTGTCTAAAGTTCGAATGTCTTCCAACATCATGAATCATTATTTTTATATATTGATTCTGCATCAAAAGTTGAAAGTATGCATTCTTGAAATAAAATCGAGAAATTGACGTTTTAAGTTTCTGTTTCCAAATTCAAATGGTTGTATCTTCGCCAATAATTATCGAAAGTCAGAATTTCTTTCAACACCAAGAATCATTATTTTTATATATTGATTTTGCATCAAAAGTTGAAAATATGCATTCTTGAAATAATATCGAGAAATTGACGTTTTAAGTATCTGTTTCCAAATTCAAACGGTTGTATATTCGCCAATAATTGTCCAAAGTCCGAATTTCTTCAAACGGTATGAAGCCCTTTTAATATATATTGATTCTGCATCAAAAGTTGAAAATACGTATTTTTGAAATGAAATCGACAACTTGACGTTTTAAGTATCTGTTTCCAAATTCAAATGGTTGTATATTCGCCAATAATTGTCCAAAGTCAGAATTTATTTCAACACCATGAATCATTATTTTTATATATTGTTTCTGCATCAAAAGTTGAAAATACGTATATTTGAAACGAAATCAATAAATTGATTCCGGTTTTATCTTCTCCAGTAATTGTCGAAAGTCAGAATTTCTTCCAACATCATGAATCATAATTTTTATATATTGACAACATTATAATTCTGTTTTCAAATTCAAATGGCTTTATATTCGCCAATAATTGTCCAAAGTCCGAATTTCTTCCAACAGTATGAAGCCCTTTAATATATAATGATTCTGCATCAAAAGTTGAAAATATGTATTTTTGAAATGAAATCGAGAACTTGACGTTTTAAGTTTTTGTTTCCAAATTCAAATGGTTGCATCTTCGCCAATAATTGTCCAAAGTCCGAATTTCTTCCAACATTATTTTTATATATTGATTCTGCATCAAAAGTTGAAAGTATGCATTCTTGAAATAATATCGAGAAATTTACGTTTTAAGTATCAGTTTCCAAATTCAAATGGTTGTATATTCGCCAATAATTGTCCAAAGTCCGAATTTCTTCCAATATTATGAAGCCCTTTTAATATATATTGTTTCTGCATCAAAATTTGAAAGTATGCATTCTTGAAATAAAATCGATAAATTGCCGGTTTAAGTTTTTGTTTCCAAATTCAAATGGTTGTATCTTCGCCAATAATTGTCCAAAGTCCGAATTTCTACCAACATCTTGAAGCCTTATTTATATATATTGTTTCAGCATCAAAAGTTGAAAATACGTATATTTGAAACGAAATCGATAAATTGCCGGTTTAAGTTTCTGTTTTCAAATTCTTACGGTTTTATCTTCTCCAATAATTGTCGAAAGTCAGAATTTCTTCCAACATCATGAATCATAATTTTTATATATCGACAACATTATAAAGCCCTTTTAATATATATTGATTCTGCATCAAAAGTTGAAAATATGTATTTTTGAAATGAAATCGAGAACTTGACGTTTTAAGTTTCTGTTTTCAAATTCAAATGGTTTTATCTTCACCAATAATTGTCCAAAGTCCGAATTTCTTCCAACATCATGAATCATTATTTTTATATATTGATTCTGCATCAAAAGTTGAAGTTGTGTATTTTTGAAATGAAATCGAGAACTTGACGTTTTAAGTTACTGTTTTCAAATTTAAAATGGTTTTATCTTCACCAATAATTGTCAAAATTCCGAATTTCTTCCATTATGAAGCCCTTTTAATATATATTGATTCTGCATCAAAAGTTGAAAATGTGTATTTTTGAAATGAAATCGAGAACTTGACGTTTTAAGTTTCTGTTTTCAAATTCAAATGGTTGTATCTTCGCCAATAATTGTCCAAAGTCCGAATTTCTTCCAACATCATGAATCATTATTTTTATATATTGATTCTGCATCAAAAGTTGAAAGTATGCATTCTTGAAATAATATCGAGAAATTGACGTTTTAAGTATCTGTTTCCAAATTCAAACGGTTTTATATTCGCCAATAATTGTCCAAAGTCCGAATGTCTTCCAGCATTATGATGCCTTATTTATATATATTGATTCTGCATCAAAAGTTGAAAATATGTATTTATGAAATAAAATCGCGAAATTGACGTTTTAAGTATCTGTTTCCAAATTCAAATGGTTGTATATTCGCCAATAATTGTCCAAAGTCCGAATTTCTTCCAATATTATATAGCCCTTTTAATATATATTAATTCTGCATAAAAATTTGAAAGTATGCATTCTTGAAATAAAATCGATAAATTGCCGGTTTAAGTTTTTGTTTCCAAATTCATATGGTTGTATCTTCGCCAATAATTGTCCAAAGTCCGAATTTCTTCCAACATCTTGAAGCCTTATTTATATATATTGTTTCTGCATCAAAAGTTGAAAATACGTATATTTGAAACGAAATCGATAAATTGCCGGTTTAAGTTTCTGTTTTCAAATTCTAATGGTTTTATCTTCTCCAATAATTGTCGAAAGTCAGAATTTCTTCCAAAATCATGAATCATAATTTTTATATATCGACAACATTATAAAGCCCTTTTAATATATATTGATTCTGCATCAAAAGTTGAAAATACGTATTTTTGAAACGAAATCGATAAATTGACGTTTTAAGTTTCTGTTTTCAAATTCAAATGGTTTTATCTTCACCAATAATTGTCAAAATTCCGAATTTCTTCCATTATGATCCCTTTTAATATATATTGATTCTGCATTAAAAGTTGATAATACGTATATATTAAATGAAATCGATAAATTGCCGGTTTAAGTTTTTGTTTCCAAATTCAAATGGTTTTATCTTCTCCAATAATTGTCGAAAGTCAGAATTTCTTCCATAATGAATCATAATTTTTATATATTGACAACATTATAAAGCCCTTTTAATATATATTGATTCTGCATCAAAAGTTGAAAATGTCTATTTTTGAAATGAAATCGAGAACTTGACGTTTTAAGTTACTGTTTTCAAATTTAAAATGGTTTTATCTTCACCAATAATTGTCAAAATTCCGAATTTCTTCACATTATGAAGCCCTTTTAATATATATTGATTCTGCATCAAAAGTTTAAAATATGTATTTTTGAAATGAAATCGAGAACTTGACGTTTTAAGTTTCTGTTTTCAAATTCAAATGGTTGTATCTTCGCCAATAATTGTCCAAAGTCCGAATTTCTTCCAACATCATGAATCCTTATTTTTATATATTGATTCTGCATCAAAAGTTGAAAGTATGCATTCTTGAAATAATATCGAGAAATTGACGTTTTAAGTATCTGTTTCCAAATTCAAACGGTTTTATATTCGCCAATAATTGTCCAAAGTCCGAATTTCTTCCAGCATTATGATGCCTTATTTATATATATTGATTCTGCATCAAAAGTTGAAAATATGTATTTATGAAATAAAATCGCGAAATTGACGCTTTAAGTATCTGTTTCCAAATTCAAATGGTTGTATATTCGCCAATAATTGTCCAAAGTCAGAATTTCTTCCAATATTATGTAGCCCTTTTAATATATATTGATTCTGCATCAAAAGTTGAAAATATGTATTCTTGAAATAAAATCGAGAAATTTACGTTTTAAGTTTCTGTTTTCAAATTCAAATGGTTTTATCTTCGCCAATAATTGTCCAAAGTCCGAATTTCTTCCAACATTATGAAGCCCTTTTAATATATATTGATTCTGCATCAAAAGTTGAAAATACGTATTTTTGAAATGAAATCGAGAACTTGACGTTTTAAGTTCCTGTTTTCAAATTCAAATGGTTTTATCTTCACCAATAATTGTCAAAAGTCCGAATTTCTTCAACATTATGAAGCCCTTTTTATATATATTGATTCTGCATAAAAAGTTGAAAATATATATGCTTGAAATAAATTCGAGAAATTTACGGTTTAAGTTTCTGTTTCCAAATAGAAACGGTTGTATTTTCGCCAATAACTGTCAAAAGTTAGAATTTCCTTCAACATTATGAATCATTATTTTTATATATTGATTCTGCATCAAAAGTTGAAAGTATGCATTCTTGAAATAAAATCGAGAAATTTACGTTTTAAGTTTCTGTTTCCAAATTCAAATGGTTTTATCTTCGCCAATAATTGTCCAAAGTCCGAATTTCTTCCAACATCATGAATCCTTATTTTTATATATTGATTCTGCATCAAAAGTTGAAAATATGTATTTTTGAAATGAAATCGAGAACTTGACGTTTTAAGTTTCTGTTTTCAAATTCAAATGGTTGTATCTTCGCCAATAATTGTCCAAAGTCCGAATTTCTTCCAACATTATGATACCCTTTTAATTTATATTGATTCTGCATCAAAAGTTGAAAATATATATTCTTGAAATAAAATCGAGAAATTTACGTTTTAAGTTACTGTTTTCAAATTCAAATGGTTTTATCTTCGCCAATAATTGTCAAAATTCCGAATTTCTTCCAACAGTATGAAGCCCTTTTTAATATATATTGATTCTGCATCAAAAGTTGAAAATATGTATTCGTGAAATAAAATCGAGAAATTGACGTTTTAAGTTTCTGTTTCCACATTCAAATTGGTTGTATCTTCGCCAATAATTGTCGAAAGTCAGAATTTCTTCCAACATCATGAATCCTTATCATTATATATTGATTCTGCATCAAAAGTTGAAAGTATGCATTCTTGAAATAAAATCGAGAAATTGACGTTTTAAGTATCTGTTTCCAAATTCAAACGGTTGTATCTTCGCCAATAATTGTCCAAAGTCCGAATTTCTTCCAACATTATGAAGCCCTTTTATATATATTGATTCTGCATCAAAAGTTGAAACATACGTATTTTTGAAATGAAATCGAGAACTTTGATGTTTTAAGTTTCTGTTTCCACATTAAAACGGTTTTATCTTCGCCAATAATTGTCGAAAGTCAGAATTTCTTCCAACATTATGAAGCCTTATTTATATATATTGATTCTGCATCAAAAGTTGAAAATATGTATTTATGAAATAAAATCGAGAAATTGACGTTTTAAGTTTCTGTTTCCAAATTCAAACGGTTTTATCTTCGCCAATAATTGTCGAAAGTCAGAATTTCTTCCAACATTATGAAGCCTTATTTATATATATTGTTTCTGCATCAAAAGTTGAAAATACGTATATTTGAAACGAAATCGATAAATTGCCGGTTTAAGTTTCTGTTTTCAAATTCTAACGGTTTGATCTTCGCCAATAATTGTCGAAAGTCAGAATGCCTTCCAGCATTATGAAGCCTTATTTATATATATTGATTCTGCATCAAAAGTTGAAAATATGTATTTATGAAATAAAATCGAGAAATTGACGCTTTAAGTTTCTGTTTCCAAATTCAAACGGTTTTATCTTCGCCAATAATTGTCGAAAGTCAGAATTTCTTCCAACATTATGAAGCCTTATTTATATATATTGATTCTGCATCAAAAGTTGAAAATATGTATTTATGAAATAAAATCGAGAAATTGACGTTTTAAGTTTCTGTTTCCAAATTCAAACGGTTTTATCTTCGCCAATAATTGTCGAAAGTCAGAATTTCTTCCAACATCATGAATCATTATTTTTATATATTGATTCTGCATCAAAAGTTGAAAGTATGCATTCTTGAAATAAAATCGAGAAATTGACGTTTTAAGTATCTGTTTTCAAATTCAAACGGTTGTATATTCGCCAATAATTGTCCAAAGTCCGAATTTCTTCCAACATCTTGAAGCCTTATGTATATATATTGTTTCTGCATTAAAAGTTGAAAATACGTATATTTGAAACGAAATCGATAAATTGCTGGTTTAAGTTTCTGTTTTCAAATTCTAACGGTTTTATCTTCGCCAATAATTGTCGAAAGTCAGAATGCCTTCCAACATTATGAAGCTTTATTTATATACATATAGATTCTGCATCTAAAGTTGAAAATATGTATTTTTGAAACGAAATCGTTAAATTGATGTTTTAAGTTTCTGTTTTCACATTAAATCGGTTGTATCTTCGTCAATAATTGTCCAAAGTTCGAATTTCTTCCAACATTATGAAGCCCTTTTAATATATATTGATTCTGCATCAAAAGGTTGAAAATATGTATTTATGAAATAAAATCGAGAAATTGAAGCTTTAAGTTTCTGTTTCCACATTAAATCGGTTGTATCTTCGCCAATAATTGTCTAAAGTTCGAATTTCTTCCAACATTATGATGCCCTATTAATATATATTGGTTCTGCATCAAAAGTTCAAAATATGTATTCGTGAAATAAAATCGAGAAAATTACGTTTTAAGTTTCTGTTTCCAAATTCAAACGGTTGTATCTTCGCCAATAATTGTCCAAAGTCCGAATTTCTTCCAACATCATGAGTCATTATTTTTATATATTGATTCTGCATCAAAATTTGAAAGTATGCATTCTTGAAATAAAATCGAGAAATTGCCGGTTTAAGTTTCTGTTTCCAAATTCAAATGGTTGTATCTTCGCCAATAATTGTCCAAAGTCCGAATTTCTTCCAACATCATGAGTCCTTATTTTTATATATTGATTCTGCATCAAATTTTGAAACTATGCATTCTTGAAATAAAATCGAGAAATTGCCGGTTTAAGTTTCTGTTTCCAAATTCAAATGGTTGTATCTTCGCCAATAATTGTCCAAAGTCCGAATTTCTTCCAACATCATGAGTCATTATTTTTATATATTGATTCTGCATCAAAATTTGAAAGTATGCATTCTTGAAATAATATCGAGAAATTTACGTTTTAAGTATCTGTTTCCAAATTCAAACGGTTCTATCTTCGCCCATAATTGTCGAAAGTCAGAATGTCTTCCAGCATTATGAAGCCTTATTTATATATATTGATTCTGCATCAAAAGTTGAAAATATGTATTTATGAAATAAATCGCGAAATTGACGTTTTAAGTATCTGTTTCCAAATTCAAACGGTTGTATCTTCGCCAATAATTGTCCAAAGTCCGAATTTCTTCCAACATCATGAAGTCATTATTTTTATATATTGATTCTGCATCAAAAGTTGAAAGTATGCATTCTTGAAATAAAATCGAGAAATTGACGTTTTAAGTATCTGTTTTCAAATTCAAACGGTTGTATCTTCGCCAATAATTGTCCAAAGTCCGAATTTCTTCCAACATCATGAGTCATTATTTTTATATTTTGATTCTGATCAAAATTTGAAAGTATGCATTCTTGAAATAAAATTCGAAAAAATTTATATATATTGATTCTGCATCAAAAGTTGAAAATATGTATTTATGAAATAAAATCGAGAAATTGACGTTTTAAGTTTCTGTTTCCAAATTCAAATGGTTGTATCTTCGACAATAATTGTCCAAAGTCCGAATTTCTTCCAACATCTTGAAGCCTTATTTATATATATTGTTTCTGCATTAAAAGTTGAAAATACGTATATTTGAAACGAAATCGATAAATTGCCGGTTTAAGTTTCTGTTTTCAAATTCTAACGGTTTTATCTTCTCCAATAATTGTCGAAAGTCAGAATTTCTTCCAACATCATGAATCATAATTTATATATATTGACAACATTATAAAGCCTTTTAATATATATTGATTCTGCATCAAAAGTTGAAAATGTGTATTTTTGAAATGAAATCGAGAACTTGACGTTTTAAGTTTCTGTTTTCAAATTCAAATGGTTTTATCTTCACCAATAATTGTCCAAAGTCCGAATTTCTTCCAACAGTATGAAGCCCTTTTAATATATATTGATTCTGCATCAAAAGTTGAAAATACGTATTTTTGAAATGAAATCGAGAACTTGACGTTTTAAGTTACTGTTTTCAAATTCAAATGGTTTTATCTTCGCCAATAATTGTCAAAATTCCGAATTTCTTCCAACATTATGAAGCCCTTTTAATATATATTGATTCTGCATCAAAAGTTGGAAGGTATGCATTTTTGAAATAAAATCGAGAAATTGCCGGTTTAAGGTTTTGTTTCCAAATTCAAATGGTTGTATCTTCGCCAATAATTGTCGAAAGTCCGAATTTCTTCCAACATCTTGAAGCCTTATTTATATATATTGATTCTGCATCAAAAGTTGAAAATACGTATTATTTGAAACGAAATCGAGAAATTGCCGGTTTAAGTTTCTGTTTTCAAATTCAAACGGTTTTATCTTCGCCAATAATTGTCGAAAGTCAGAATTTCTTCCAACATCATGAATCATAATTTTTATATATTGACAACATTATAAAGCCCTTTTAATATAAATTGATTCTGCATCAAAAGTTGAAAATATGTATTTTTGAAATGAAATCGAGAACTTGACGTTTTAAGTTTCTGTTTTCAAATTCAAATGGTTGTATCTTCGCCAATAATTGTCCAAAGTCCGAATTTCTTCCAACATCATGAATCCTTATTTTTATATATTGATTCTGCATCAAAAGTTAAAAGTATGCATTCTTGAAATAAAATCGAGAAATTGACGTTTTAAGTTTCTGTTTCCAAATTCAAACGGGTTGTATCTTCGCCAATAATTGTCCAAAGTCCGAATGTCTTCCAGCATTATGAAGCCTTATTTATATATATTGATTCTGCATCAAAAGTTGAAAATATGTATTTTTGAAATAAAATCGAGAAATTGACGTTTTAAGTATCTGTTTCCAAATTCAAATGGTTGTATATTCGCCAATAATTGTCCAAAGTCAGAATTTCTTCCAACATTATGAAGCCCTTTTAATATATATTGATTCTGCATCAAAATTTGAAAGTATGCATTCTTGAAATAAAATCGATAAATTGCCGGTTTAAGTTTTTGTTTCCAAATTCAAATGGTTGTATCTTCGCCAATAATTGTCCAAAGTCCGAATTTCTTCCAACATCTTGAAGCCTTATTTATATATATTGTTTCAGTATCAAAAGTTGAAAATACGTATATTTGAAACGAAATCGATAAATTGCCGGTTTAAGTTTCTGTTTTCAAATTCTAACGGTTTTATCTTCTCCAATAATTGTCGAAAGTCAGAATTTCTTCCATCATGAATCATAATTTTTATATATTGACAACATTATAAAGCCCTTTTTATATATATTGATTCTGCATCAAAAGTTGAAAATGTGTATTTTTGAAATGAAATCGAGAACTTGACGTTTTAAGTTTCTGTTTTCAAATTCAAATGGTTTTATCTTCGCCAATAATTGTCCAAAGTCCGAATTTCTTCCAACAGTATGAAGCCCTTTTAATATATATTGATTCTGCATCAAAAGTTGAAAATACGTATTTTTGAAATGAAATCGAGAACTTGACGTTTTAAGTTCCTGTTTTCAAATTTAAAATGGTTTTATCTTCGCCAATAATTGTCAAAATTCCGAATTTCTTCCAACATTATGAAGCCCTTTTAATATATATTGATTCTGCATCAAAAGTTGAAAATATGTATTCTTGAAATAAAATCGAGAAATTGACGTTTTAAGTTTCTGTTTCCACATTAAATTGGTTGTATCTTCGCCAATAATTGTCGAAAGTCAGAATTTCTTCCAACATCATGAATCATTATTTTTATATATTGATTCTGCATCAAAAGTTGAAAGTATGCATTCTTGAAATAATATCGAGAAATTGACGTTTTAAGTATCTGTTTCCAAATTCAAACGGTTTTATATTCGCCAATAATTGTCCAAAGTCCGAATTTCTTCCAACATTATGAAGCCCTTTTATATATATTGATTCTGCATCAAAAGTTGAAAAAACGTATTTTTGAAATGAAATCGAGAACTTTACTGTTTTAAGTTTCTGTTTCCACATTAAAACGGTTTTATCTTCGCCAATAATTGTCCAAAGTCCGAATTTCTTCCAACATTATGAAGCCTTATTTATATATATTGATTCTGCATCAAAAGTTGAAAATATGTATTTTGAAACGAAATCGATAAATTGCCGGTTTAAGTTTCTGTTTTCAAATTCAAACGGTTTTATCTTCGCCAATAATTGTCGAAAGTCAGAATTTCTTCCAGCATTATGAAGCCTTATTTATATATATTGATTCTGCATCAAAAGTTGAAAATATGTCTTCTTGAAATAATTTCGAGAAATTGACGTTTTAAGTTTCTGTTTCTAAATTCAAACGGTTTTATCTTCGCCAATAATTGTCAAAAGTTAGAATTTCTTTCAACATTATGAAGCCCTTTTTATATATATTGATTCTGCATCAAAAGTTGAAAATATGTCTTCTTGAAGTAATTTCGAGAAATTGACGTTTTAAGTTTCTGTTTCTAAATTCAAACGGTTTTATCTTCGCCAATAATTGTCAAAAGTCAGAATTTCTTCCAACATCATGAATCCTTATTTTTATATATTGATTCTGCATCAAAAGTTGAAAGTATGCATTCTTGAAATAAAATCGAGAAATTTACGTTTTAAGTTTCTGTTTCTAAATTCAAACGGTTTTATCTTCGCCAATAATTGTCAAAAGTTAGAATTTCTTCCAACATCATGAATCATTATTTTTATATATTGATTCTGCATCAAAAGTTGAAAATATGCATTCTTGAAATAAAATCGAGAAATTGACGTTTTAAGTATCTGTTTTCAAATTCAAACGGTTGTATCTTCGCCAATAATTGTCCAAAGTCCGAATTTCTTCCAACATCATGAATCATTATTTTTATATATTGATTCTGCATCAAAAGTTGAAAGTATGCATTCTTGAAATAAAATCGATAAATTGCCGGTTTAAGTTTCTGTTTCCAAATTCAAATGGTTTTATCTTCGCCAATAATTGTCCAAAGTCCGAATTTCTTCCAACATTATGAAGCCCTTTTTAATATATATTGATTCTGCATCAAAAGTTGAAAATACGTATTTTTGAAATGAAATCGAGAACTTGACGTTTTAAGTTCCTGTTTTCAAATTTAAAATGGTTTTATCTTCACCAATAATTGTCAAAAGTCCGAATTTCTTCCAACATTATGAAGCCCTTTTAATATATATTGATTCTGCATCAAAAGTTGAAAATATGTATTCTTGAAATAAAATCGAGAAATTGACGTTTTAAGTTTCTGTTTCCACATTAAATTGGTTGTATCTTCGCCAATAATTGTCGAAAGTCAGAATTTCTTCCAGCATTATGAAGCCCTTTTTATATATATTGATTCTGCATCAAAAGTTGAAAATATGTAATTTTGAGGTAAATTCGAGAAATTGACGCTTTAAGTTTCTGTTTCCAAATTCAAACGGTTGTATCTTCGCCAATAATTGTCAAAAGTTAGAATTTCTTTCAACATTATGAAGCCTTATTTATATATATTGATTCTGCATCAAAAGTTGAAAATATGTATTTTTGAAATAAAATCGAGAAATTGACGTTTTAAGCTTCTGTTTCCAAATTCAAACGGTTTTATCTTCGCCAATAATTGTCGAAAGTCAGAATTTCTTCCAACATCCTGAATCATTATTTTTATATATTGATTCTGCATCAAAAGTTGAAAATATGCATTCTTGAAATAAAATCGAGAAATTTACGTTTTAAGTTTCTGTTTCCAAATTCTAACGGTTTTATCTTCGCCAATAATTGTCGAAAGTCAGAATTTCTTCCAACATCATGAATCATTATTTTTATATATTGATTCTGCATCAAAAGTTGAAAGTATGCATTCTTGAAATAATATCGAGAAATTTACGTTTTAAGTTTCTGTTTCCAAATTCTAACGGTTTTATCTTCGCCAATAATTGTCCAAAGTCCGAATTTCTTCCAACATCATGAATCATTATTTTTATATATTGATTCTGCATAAAAATTTGAAAGTATGCATTCTTGAAATAAAATCGATAAATTGCCGGTTTAAGTTTTTGTTTCCAAATTCAAATGGTTGTATCTTCGCCAATAATTGTCCAAAGTCCGAATTTCTTCCAACATCTTGAAGCCTTATTTATATATATTGTTTCAGCATCAAAAGTTGAAAATACGTATATTTGAATCGAAATCGATAAATTGCCGGTTTAAGTTTCTGTTTTCAAATTCTAATGGTTTTATCTTCTCCAATAATTGTCGAATGTCAGAATTTCTTCCACCACGAATCAAAATTTTTTATATTGACAACATTATAAAGCCCTTTTAATATATATTGATTCTGCATCAAAAGTTGAAAATGTGTATTTTTGAAATGAAATCGAGAACTTGACGTTTTAAGTTTCTGTTTTCAAATTCAAATTGTTGTATCTTCGCCAATAATTGTCCAAAGTCCGAATTTATTCCAACATCATGAATCATTATTTTTATATATTGATTCTGCATAAAAATTTGAAAGTATGCATTCTTGAAATAAAATCGACAAATTGCCGGTTTAAGTTTTTGTTTCCAAATTCAAATGGTTGTATCTTCGCCAATAATTGTCCAAAGTCCGAATTTCTTCCAACATCTTGAAGCCTTATTTATATATATTGTTTCAGTATCAAAAGTTGAAAATACGTATATTTGAATCGAAATCGATAAATTGCCGGTTTAAGTTTCTGTTTTCAAATTCGAATGGTCTTATCTTCGCCAATAATTGTCGAAAGTCAGAATTTCTTCCAACATCTTGAAGCCTTATTTATATATATTGTTTCAGCATCAAAAGTTGAAAATACGTATATTTGAAACGAAATCGATAAATTGCCGGTTTAAGTTTCTGTTTTCAAATTCTAATGGTTTTATCTTCTCCAATAATTGTCGAAAGTCAGAATTTCTTCCATCATTAATCATAATTTTTATATATTGACAACATTATAAAGCCCTTTTAATATATATTGATTCTGCACCAAAAGTTGAAAATGTGTATTTTTGAAATGAAATCGAGAACTTGACATTTTAAGTTTCTGTTTTCAAATTCAAATGGTTTTATCTTCGCCAATAATTGTCCAAAGTCCGAATTTCTTCCAACAGTATGAAGCCCTTTTAATATATATTGATTCTGCATCAAAAGTTGAAAATACGTATTTTTGAAATGAAATCGAGAACTTGACGTTTTAAGTTCCTGTTTTCAAATTTAAAATGGTTTTATCTTCACCAATAATTGTCAAAATTCCGAATTTCTTCCACATTATGAAGCCCTTTTAATATATATTGACTCTGCATCAAAAGTTGAAAATATGTATTCGTGAAATAAAATCGGGAAATTGACGTTTTAAGTTTCTGTTTCCACATTAAATTGGTTGTATCTTCGCCAATAATTGTCGAAAGTCAGAATTTCTTCCAACATCATGAATCATTATTATTATATATTGATTCTGCATCAAAAGTTGAAAGTATGCATTCTTGAAATAATATCGAGAAATTGACGTTTTAAGTATCTGTTTCCAAATTCAAACGGTTGTATATTCGCCAATAATTGTCCAAAGTCCGAATTTCTTCCAACATTATGAAGCCCTTTTATATATATTGATTATGCATCAAAAGTTGAAACAACGTTTTTTTGAAATGAAATCGAGAACTTTTCTGTTTTAAGTTTCTGTTTCCACATTAAAACGGTTTTATCTTCGCCAATAATTGTCCAAAGTCTGAATTTCTTCCAACATTATGAAGCCTTATTTATATATATTGTTTCTGCATTAAAAGTTGAAAATACGTATATTTGAAACGGAATCGATAAATTGCCGGTTTAAGTTTCTGTTTTCAAATTCTAACGGTTCGATCTTCGCCAATAATTGTCGAAAGTCAGAATGCCTTCCAGCATTATGAAGCCTTATTTATATATATTGATTCTGCATCAAAAGTTGAAAATATGTATTTATGAAATAAAATCGAGAAATTGACGCTTTAAGTTTCTGTTTCCAAATTCAAACGGTTTTATCTTCGCCAATAATTGTCGAAAGTCAGAATTTCTTCCAACATTATGAAGCCTTATTTATATATATTGATTCTGCATCAAAAGTTGAAAATATGCATTTATGAAATAAAATCGAGAAATTGACGTTTTAAGTTTCTGTTTCCAAATTCAAACGGTTTTATCTTCGCCAATAATTGTCGAAAGTCAGAATTTCTTCCAACATCATGAATCATTATTTTTATATATTGATTCTGCATCAAAAGTTGAAAGTATGCATTCTTGAAATAATATCGAGAAATTTACGTTTTAAGTTTCTGTTTCCAAATTCAAACGGTTTTATCTTCGCCAATAATTGTCGAAAGTCAGAATTTCTTCCAACATCATGAATCATTATTTTTATATATTGATTCTGCATCAAAAGTTGAAAGCATGCATTCTTGAAATAAAATCGAGAAATTGACGTTTTAAGTATCTGTTTTCAAATTCAAACGGTTGTATATTCGCCAATAATTGTCCAAAGTCTGAATTTCTTCCAACATCATGAGTCCTTAATTTATATATTGATTCTGCATCAAAATTTGAAAGTATGAATTCTTGAAATAAAATCGAAAAATTGCCGGTTTAAGTTTCTGTTTCCAAATTCAAATGGTTGTATCTTCGCCAATAATTGTCCAAAGTCCGAATTTCTTCCAACATCATGAGTCCTTATTTTTATATATTGATTCTGCATCAAAATTTGAAAGTATGCATTCTTGAAATAAAATCGAGAAATTTACGCTTTACGTATCTGTTTCCAAATTCAAACGGTTCTATCTTCGCCAATAATTGTCGAAAGTCAGAATTTCTTCCAGCATTATGAAGCCTTATTTATATATATTGATTCTGCATCAAAAGTTGAAAATATGTATTTTTGAAATGAAATCGAGAACTTGACGTTTTAAGTTTCTGTTTTCAAATTCAAATGGTTGTATCTTCGCCAATAATTGTCCAAAGTCCGAATTTCTTCCAACATCATGAATCATTATTTTTATATATTGATTCTGCATAAAAAGTTGAAAGTATGCATTCTTGAAATAAAATCGATAAATTGACGTTTTAAGTTTTTGTTTCCAAATTCAAATGGTTGTATCTTCGCCAATAATTGTCCAAAGTCCGAATTTCTTCCAACATCTTGAAGCCTTATTTATATATATTGTTTCAGCATCAAAAGTTGAAAATACGTATATTTGAATCGAAATCGATAAATTGCCGGTTTAAGTTTCTGTTTTCAAATTCAAATGGTCTTATCTTCGCCAATAATTGTCGAAAGTCCGAATTTCTTCCAACATCTTGAAGCCTTATTTATATATATTGTTTCAGCATCAAAAGTTGAAAATACGTATATTTGAAACGAAATCGATAAATTGCCGGTTTAAGTTTCTGTTTTCAAATTCTAACGGTTTTATCTTCTCCAATAATTGTCGAAAGTCAGAATTTCTTCCATCATGAATCATAATTTTTATATATTGACAACATTATAAAGCCCTTTTAATATATATTGATTCTGCATCAAAAGTTGAAAATGTGTATTTTTGAAATGAAATCGAGAACTTGACGTTTTAAGTTCCTGTTTTCAAATTTAAAATGGTTTTATCTTCACCAATAATTGTCAAAAGTCCGAATTTCTTCCAACATTATGAAGCCCTTTTAATATATATTGATTCTGCATCAAAAGTTGAAAATATGTATTCGTGAAATAAAATCGGGAAATTGACGTTTTAAGTTTCTGTTTCCACATTAAATTGGTTGTATCTTCGCCAATAATTGTCGAAAGTCAGAATTTCTTCCAACATTATGAAGCCTTATTTATATATATTGATTCTGCATCAAAAGTTGAAAATATGTATTTTTGAAATAAAATCGAGAAATTGACGTTTTAAGTTTCTGTTTCCAAATTCAAACGGTTTTATCTTCGCCAATAATTGTCGAAAGTCAGAATTTTTTCCAACATTATGAAGCCTTATTTATATATATTGATTCTGCATCAAAAGTTGAAAATATGTATTTTTGAAATAACATCGAGAAATTGACGTTTTAAGTTTCTGTTTCTAAATTCAAACGGTTTTATCTTCGCCAATAATTGTCGAAAGTCAGAATTTCTTCCAACATCATGAATCATTATTTTTATATATTGATTCTGCATCAAAAGTTGAAAGTATGCATTCTTGAAATAAAATCGAGAAATTGACGTTTTAAGTTTCTGTTTCCAAATTCAAATGGTTTTATCTTCGCCAATAATTGTCCAAAGTCCGAATTTCTTCCAACAGTATGAAGCCCTTTTAATATATATTGATTCTGCATCAAAAGTTGAAAATACGTATTTTTGAAATGAAATCGAGAACTTGACGTTTTAAGTTCCTGTTTTCAAATTTAAAATGGTTTTATCTTCACCAATAATTGTCAAAATTCCGAATTTCTTCCATTATGAAGCCCTTTTAATATATATTGATTCTGCATCAAAAGTTGAAAATATGTATTCGTGAAATAAAATCGGGAAATTGACGTTTTAAGTTTCTGTTTCCAAATTCGATTGGTTGTATCTTCGCCAATAATTGTCAAAAGTTAGAATTTCTTTCAACATTATGAAGCCCTTTTTATATATATTGATTCTGCATCAAAAGTTGAAAATATGTATTTTTGAAATAACATCGAGAAATTGACGTTTTAAGTTTCTGTTTCCAAATTCAAACGGTTTGTATCTTCGCCAATAATTGTCGAAAGTCCGAATTTCTTCCAACATTATGAAGCCCTTTTTATATATATTGATTCTGCATCAAAAGTTGAAAATATGTCTTCTTGAAGTAATTTCGAGAAATTGACGTTTTAAGTTTCTGTTTCTAAATTCAAACGGTTTTATCTTCGCCAATAATTGTCGAAAGTCAGAATTTCTTCCAACATTATGAAGCCTTATTTATATATATTGATTCTGCATCAAAAGTTGAAAATATGTATTTTGAAATAAAATCGAGAAATTGACGTTTTAAGTTTCTGTTTCTAAATTCAAACGGTTTTATCTTCGCCAATAATTGTCAAAAGTTAGAATTTCTTTCAACATTATGAAGCCCTTTTTATATATATTGATTCTGCATCAAAAGTTGAAAATATGCATTCTTGAAATAATATCGAGAAATTTACGTTTTAAGTTTCTGTTTCCAAATTCAAACGGTTTTATCTTCGCCAATAATTGTCGAAAGTCAGAATTTCTTCCAACATCATGAATCCTTATTTTTATATATTGATTCTGCATCAAAAGTTGAAAATATGCATTCTTGAAATAAAATCGAGAAATTGACGTTTTAAGTTTCTGTTTTCAAATTCAAACGGTTGTATCTTCGCCAATAATTGTCGAAAGTCCGAATTTCTTCCAACATCATGAATCATTATTTTTATATATTGATTCTGCATCAAAAGTTGAAAATATGTAATTTTGAGGTAATTTCGAGAAATTGACGGTTTAAGTTTTTGTTTCCAAATTCAAATGGTTGTATCTTCGCCAATAATTGTCAAAAGTTAGAATTTCTTTCAACATCTTGAAGCCTTATTTATATATATTGATTCTGCATCAAAAGTTGAAAATATGTATTTTTGAAATAAAATCGAGAAATTGCCGGTTTAAGTTTCTGTTTTCAAATTCAAATGGTTTTATCTTCGCCAATAATTGTCGAAAGTCAGAATTTCTTCCAACATCTTGAAGCCTTATTTATATATATTGTTTCTGAATATCAAAAGTTGAAAATACGTATATTTGAAACGAAATCGATAAATTGCCGGTTTAAGTTTCTGTTTTCAAATTCTAACGGTTTTATCTTCGCCAATAATTGTCGAAAGTCAGAATTTCTTCCATCATGAATCATAATTTTTTATATTGACAACATTATGAAGCCCTTTTAATATATATTGATTCTGCATCAAAAGTTGAAAATGTGTATTTTTGAAATGAAATCGAGAACTTGACGTTTTAAGTTTCTGTTTTCAAATTCAAATGGTTTTATCTTCGCCAATAATTGTCCAAAGTCCGAATTTCTTCCAACAGTATGAAGCCCTTTTAATATATATTGATTCTGCATCAAAAGTTGAAAATACGTATTTTTGAAATGAAATCGAGAAATTGACGTTTTAAGTTTCCTGTTTTCAAATTTAAAATGGTTTTATCTTCACCAATAATTGTCAAAATTCCGAATTTCTTCACATTATGAAGCCCTTTTAATATATATTGATTCTGCATCAAAAGTTGAAAATATGTATTCGTGAAATAAAATCGAGAAATTGACGTTTTAAGTTTCTGTTTCCACATTAAATTGGTTGTATCTTCGCCAATAATTGTCGAAAGTCAGAATTTCTTCCAACATTATGAAGCCTTATTTATATATATTGATTCTGCATCAAAAGTTGAAAATATGTATTTATGAAATAAAATCGAGAAATTGACGCTTTAAGTTTCTGTTTCCAAATTCAAACGGTTTTATCTTCGCCAATAATTGTCGAAAGTCAGAATTTCTTCCAACATTATGAAGCCTTATTTATATATATTGATTCTGCATCAAAAGTTGAAAATATGTATTTATGAAATAAAATCGAGAAATTGACGTTTTAAGTTTCTGTTTCCAAATTCAAATGGTTTTATCTTCGCCAATAATTGTCCAAAGTCCGAATTTCTTCCAACATCATGAGTCATTATTTTTATATATTGATTCTGCATCAAAAGTTGAAAGTATGCATTCTTGAAATAAAATCGAGAAATTGACGTTTTAAGTTTCTGTTTCCAAATTCAAATGGTTGTATCTTCGCCAATAATTGTCGAAAGTCCGAATTTCTTCCAACATCATGAATCATTATTTTTATATATTGATTCTGCATCAAAATTTGAAAGTATGCATTCTTGAAATAAAATCGATAAATTGCCGGTTTAAGTTTCTGTTTCCAAATTCAAATGGTTGTATCTTCGCCAATAATTGTCCAAAGTCCGAATTTCTTCCAACATCATGAAGCCTTATTTTTATATATTGATTCTGCATCAAAAGTTGAAAATATGTATTCTTGAAATGAATATCGAGAAATTGACGTTTTAAGTTTCTGTTTTCAAATTCAAACGGTTTTATCTTCGCCAATAATTGTCGAAAGTCAGAATTTCTTCCAACATTATGAAGCCTTTATTTATATATATTGATTCTGCATCAAAAGTTGAAAATGTGTATTTTTGAAATGAAATCGAGAACTTGACGTTTTAAGTTTCTGTTTTCAAATTCAAATGGTTGTATCTTCGCCAATAATTGTCCAAAGTCCGAATTTATTCCAACATCATGAATCATTATTTTTATATATTGATTCTGCATAAAAATTTGAAAGTATGCATTCTTGAAATAAAATCGACAAATTGCCGGTTTAAGTTTTTGTTTCCAAATTCAAATGGTTGTATCTTCGCCAATAATTGTCCAAAGTCCGAATTTCTTCCAACATCTTGAAGCCTTATTTATATATATTGTTTCAATATCAAAAGTTGAAAATACGTATATTTGAAACGAAATCGATAAATTGCCGGTTTAAGTTTCTGTTTTCAAATTCTAATGGTTTTATCTTCTCCAATAATTGTCGAAAGTCAGAATTTCTTCCATCATTAATCATAATTTTTATATATTGACAACATTATAAAGCCCTTTTAATATATATTGATTCTGCATCAAAAGTTGAAAATGTGTATTTTTGAAATGAAATCGAGAACTTGACATTTTAAGTTTCTGTTTTCAAATTCAAATGGTTTTATCTTCGCCAATAATTGTCCAAAGTCCGAATTTCTTCCAACAGTATGAAGCCCTTTTAATATATATTGATTCTGCATCAAAAGTTGAAAATACGTATTTTTGAAATGAAATCGAGAACTTGACGTTTTAAGTTCCTGTTTTCAAATTTAAAATGGTTTTATCTTCACCAATAATTGTCAAAATTCCGAATTTCTTCCATTATGAAGACCTTTTAATATATATTGATTCTGCATCAAAAGTTGAAAATATGTATTCGTGAAATAAAATCGGGAAATTGACGTTTTAAGTTTCTGTTTCCACATTAAATTGGTTGTATCTTCGCCAATAATTGTCGAAAGTCAGAATTTCTTCCAACATCATGAATCATTATTATTATATATTGATTCTGCATCTAAAGTTGAAAGTATGCATTCTTGAAATAATATCGAGAAATTGACGTTTTAAGTATCTGTTTCCAAATTCAAACGGTTGTATATTCGCCAATAATTGTCCAAAGTCCGAATTTCTTCCAACATTATGAAGCCCTTTTACATATATTGATTATGCATCAAAAGTTGAAACAACGTTTTTTTGAAATGAAACGAGAACTTTTCTGTTTTAAGTTTCTGTTTCCACATTAAAACGGTTTTATCTTCGCCAATAATTGTCCAAAGTCTGAATTTCTTCCAACATTATGAAGCCTTATTTATATATATTGTTTCTGCATTAAAAGTTGAAAATACGTATATTTGAAACGGAATCGATAAATTGCCGGTTTAAGTTTCTGTTTTCAAATTCTAACGGTTCGATCTTCGCCAATAATTGTCGAAAGTCAGAATGCCTTCCAGCATTATGAAGCCTTATTTATATATATTGATTCTGCATCAAAAGTTGAAAATATGTATTTATGAAATAACATCGAGAAATTGACGGTTTAAGTTTCTGTTTCCAAATTCAAACGGCTTTATCTTCGCCAATAATTGTCGAAAGTCGAATTTCTTCCAACATTATGAAGCCTTATTTATATATATTGATTCTGCATCAAAAGTTGAAAATATGCATTTATGAAATAAAATCGAGAAATTGACGTTTTAAGTTTCTGTTTCCAAATTCAAACGGTTTTATCTTCGCCAATAATTGTCGAAAGTCAGAATTTCTTCCAACATCATGAATCATTATTTTTATATATTGATTCTGCATCAAAAGTTGAAAGTATGCATTCTTGAAATAATATCGAGAAATTTACGTTTTAAGTTTCTGTTTCCAAATTCAAACGGTTTTATCTTCGCCAATAATTGTCGAAAGTCAGAATTTCTTCCAACATCATGAATCATTATTTTTATATATTGATTCTGCATCAAAAGTTGAAAGTATGCATTCTTGAAATAAAATCGAGAAATTGACGTTTTAAGTATCTGTTTTCAAATTCAAACGGTTGTATATTCGCCAATAATTGTCCAAAGTCTGAATTTCTTCCAACATCTTGAAGCCTTATGTTTATATATTGTTTCTGCATTAAAAGTTGAAAATACGTATATTCGAAACGAAATCGATAAATTGCCGGTTTAAGTTTCTGTTTTCAAATTCTAACGGTTTTATCTTCGCCAATAATTGTCGAAAGTCAGAATGCCTTCCAGCATTATGAATATAGATTCTGCATCTAAAGTTGAAAATATGTATTCGTGAAATAAAATCGAGAAAGTTACGTTTTAACTTACTGTTTTCAAATTCAAATGGTTTTATCTTCACCAATAATTGTCAAAATTCCGAATTTCTTCCATTATGAAGCCCTTTTAATATATATTGATTCTCCATCAAAAGTTGAAAATATGTATTTATGAAATAAAATCGAGAAATTTAAGCTTTAAGTTTCTGTTTCCACATTAAATCGGTTGTATCTTCGCCAATAATTGTCTAAAGTTCGAATTTCTTCCAACATTATGATGCGCTATTAATATATATTGGTTCTGCATCAAAAGTTCAAAATATGTATTCGTGAAATAAAATCGAGAAATTTACGTTTTAAGTTTCTGTTTCCAAATTCAAATGGTTGTATCTTCGCCAATAATTGTCCAAAGTCCGAATTTCTTCCAACATCATGAGTCATTATTTTTATATATTGATTCTGCATCAAAATTTGAGAGTATGCATTCTTGAAATAAAATCGAGAAATTGCCGGTTTAAGTTTCTGTTTCCAAATTCAAATGGTTGTATCTTCGCCAATAATTGTCCAAAGTCCGAATTTCTTCCAACATCATGAGTCATTAGATTTATATTTATATATTGA
>JAEIFX010001173.1:0-44380 GCA_018904325.1 Drosophila murphyi
AAAAACATTATTTTTAGAATTTGCTCGATTTTTGAAACAAAACTGCATTTAAAGAAAATGTCTTCAGACTCATCTAAAATTATATATTGTATTAATGGCCATATCTCCGTCAAAATGCCCCATCCAATATGAAGATATTTTTAGAATTTGCTCGATTTTTGAAACAAAACTGCATTTAAAGAAAATGTCTTCAGACTCATCTAAAATTATATATTGTATTAATGGCCATATCTCCGTCAAAAATGCCCCCCTTAAAATATGAAGCTATTTTTAGAATTTGCTCGATTTTTGAAACAAAACTGCATTTAAAGAAAATGACTTCAGACTCATCTAAAATTATATATTGTATTAATGGCCATATCTCCGTCAAAAATGGCTCCAATAATGAAGTTATTTTTAGACTTTGCTCGATTTTTGAAACAAAACTGCATTTAAAGAAAATGTCTTCAGACTCATCTAAAATTATATATTGTATTAATGGCCATATCTCTGTAAAAAATGGCCCCACTTAAAATATGAAGGTATTTTTAGAATTTGCTCTATTTTTGAAACAAAACTGCATTTAAACAAAATGACTTCAGACTCATCTAAAATTATATATTGTATTAATGGCCATATCTCCGTAAAAAATGGCCCCACTTAAAATATGAAGGTATTTTTAGAATTTGCTCGATTTTTGAAACAAAACTGCATTTAAAGAAAATGACTTCAGACTCATCTAAAATTATATATTGTATTAATGGCCATATCTCCGTCAAAAATGGCTCCACTCCAATAATGAAGTTATTTTTAGACTTTGCTCGATTTTTGAAACAAAACTGCATTTAAAGAAAATATCTTCAGACTCATCTAAAATTATATATTGTATTAATGGCCATATCTCCGTCAAAAATGGCCCCACTTAAAATATGAAGGTATTTTTAGAATTTGCTCGATTTTAGAACAAAACTGCATTTAAAGAAAATGACTTCAGACTCATCTAAAATTATATATTATATTAATGGCCATATCTCCGTCAAAAATGGCCCCACTCCAAAAATGAAGTTATTTTTAGAATTTGCTCGATTTTTGAAACAAAACTGCATTTAAGGAAAATATCTTCAAACTCATCTAAAATTATATATTGTATTAATGGCGTTATCTCCGTCAAATATGAAGATATTTTTAGAATTTGCTCGATTTTTGAAACAAAACTGCATTTAAAGAAAATGACTTCAGACTCATCTAAAATTATATATTATATTAATGGCCATATCTCCGTCAAATATGAAGGTATTTTTAGACTTTGCTCGATTTTTGAAACAAAACTGCATTTAAAGAAAATGTACTTCAGACTCATCTAAAATTATATATTGTATTAATGGCCATATCTCCGTCAAAAATGGCCCCACTCAAATAATGAAGTTATTTTTAGACTTTGCTCGATTTTTGAAACAAAACTGCATTTAAAGAAAATATCTTCAGACTCATCTAAAATTATATATTGTATTAATGGCCATATCTCCGTCAAAAATGGCCCCACTTCAAAATATGAAGTTATTTTTAGAAATTTGCTCGATTTTTGAAACAAAACTGCATTTAAAGAAAATGTCTTCAGACTCATCTAAAATTATATATTGTATTAATGGCCATATCTCCGTCAAAAATGGCCCCACTTCAAAATATGAAGTTATTTTTAGAATTTGCTCGATTTTTTGAAACAAAACTGCATTTAAAGAAAATGACTTCAGACTCATCTAAAATTATATATTGTATTAATGGCCATATCTCCGTCAAAAATGGCCCCACTTCAATATATGAAGTTATTTTTAGAATTTGCTCGATTTTTGAAACAAAACTGCATTTAAAGAAAATGTCTTCAGACTCATCTAAAATTATATATTGTATTAATGGCCATATCTCCGTCAAAAAATGGCCCCACTCCAAATATGAAGTTATTTTTAGAATTTGCTCGATTTTTTGAAACAAAACTGCATTTAAAGAAAATGTCTTCAGACTCATCTAAAATTATATATTGTATTAATGGCCATATCTCCGTCAAAAATGGCCCCACTTCAAATATGAAGTTATTTTTAGAATTTGCTCGATTTTTTGAAACAAAACTGCATTTAAAGAAAATGTCTTCAGACTCATCTAAAATTATATATTGTATTAATGGCCATATCTCCGTCAAAAATGGCCCCACTTCAAATATGAAGTTATTTTTAGAATTTGCTCGATTTTTGAAACAAAACTGCATTTAAAGAAAATGTCTTCAGACTCATCTAAAATTATATATTGTATTAATGGCCATATCTCCGTCAAAAATGGCCCCACTTCAAAATATGAAGTTATTTTTAGAATTTGCTCGATTTTTTGAAACAAAACTGCATTTAAAGAAAATGTCTTCAGACTCATCTAAAATTATATATTGTATTAATGGCCATATCTCCGTCAAAAATGGCCCCACTTCAAATATGAAGTTATTTTTAGAATTTGCTCGATTTTTTGAAACAAAACTGCATTTAAAGAAAATGTCTTCAGACTCATCTAAAATTATATATTGTATTAATGGCCATATCTCCGTCAAAAATGGCCCCACTTCAAATATGAAGGTATTTTTAGAATTTGCTCGATTTTTTGAAACAAAACTGCATTTAAAGAAAATGTCTTCAGACTCATCTAAAATTATATATTGTATTAATGGCCATATCTCCGTCAAAAATGGCCCCACTTCAAATATGAAGTTATTTTTAGAATTTGCTCGATTTTTTGAAACAAAACTGCATTTAAAGAAAATGTCTTCAGACTCATCTAAAATTATATATTGTATTAATGGCCATATCTCCGTCAAAAATGGCCCCACTTCAAAATATGAAGTTATTTTTAGAATTTGCTCGATTTTTTGAAACAAAACTGCATTTAAAGAAAATGACTTCAGACTCATCTAAAATTATATATTGTATTAATGGCCATATCTCCGTCAAAAATGGCCCCACTTCAAAATATGAAGTTATTTTTAGAATTTGCTCGATTTTTGAAACAAAACTGCATTTAAAGAAAATGTCTTCAGACTCATCTAAAATTATATATTGTATTAATGGCCATATCTCCGTCAAAAATGGCCCCACTTCAAATATGAAGTTATTTTTAGAATTTGCTCGATTTTTGAAACAAAACTGCATTTAAAGAAAATGTCTTCAGACTCATCTAAAATTATATATTGTATTAATGGCCATATCTCCGTCAAAAATGGCCCCACTTCAAATATGAAGTTATTTTTAGAATTTGCTCGATTTTTTGAAACAAAACTGCATTTAAAGAAAATGACTTCAGACTCATCTAAAATTATATATTGTATTAATGGCCATATCTCCGTCAAAAATGGCCCCACTTCAAATATGAAGTTATTTTTAGAATTTGCTCGATTTTTGAAACAAAACTGCATTTAAAGAAAATGTCTTCAGACTCATCTAAAATTATATATTGTATTAATGGCCATATCTCCGTCAAAAATGGCCCCACTTCAAATATGAAGTTATTTTTAGAATTTGCTCGATTTTTTGAAACAAAACTGCATTTAAAGAAAATGTCTTCAGACTCATCTAAAATTATATATTGTATTAATGGCCATATCTCCGTCAAAAATGGCCCCACTTCAAATATGAAGTTATTTTTAGAATTTGCTCGATTTTTTGAAACAAAACTGCATTTAAAGAAAATGTCTTCAGACTCATCTAAAATTATATATTGTATTAATGGCCATATCTCCGTCAAAAATGGCCCCACTTCAAATATGAAGTTATTTTTAGAAATTTGCTCGATTTTTTGAAACAAAACTGCATTTAAAGAAAATGTCTTCAGACTCATCTAAAATTATATATTGTATTAATGGCCATATCTCCGTCAAAAATGGCCCCACTTCAAAATATGAAGTTATTTTTAGAAATTTGCTCGATTTTTTGAAACAAAACTGCATTTAAAGAAAATGACTTCAGACTCATCTAAAATTATATATTGTATTAATGGCCATATCTCCGTCAAAAAATGGCCCCACTTCAAATATGAAGTTATTTTTAGAATTTGCTCGATTTTTGAAACAAAACTGCATTTAAAGAAAATGACTTCAGACTCATCTAAAATTATATATTGTATTAATGGCCATATCTCCGTCAAAAATGGCCCCACTTCAAATATGAAGTTATTTTTAGAAATTTGCTCGATTTTTTGAAACAAAACTGCATTTAAAGAAAATGTCTTCAGACTCATCTAAAATTATATATTGTATTAATGGCCATATCTCCGTCAAAAATGGCCCCACTTCAAATATGAAGTTACTTTTTAGAATTTGCTCGATTTTTGAAACAAAACTGCATTTAAAGAAAATGTCTTCAGACTCATCTAAAATTATATATTGTATTAATGGCCATATCTCCGTCAAAAATGGCCCCACTTCAAAATATGAAGTTATTTTTAGAAATTTGCTCGATTTTTGAAACAAAACTGCATTTAAAGAAAATGTCTTCAGACTCATCTAAAATTATATATTGTATTAATGGCCATATCTCCGTCAAAAAATGGCCCCACTTCAAAATATGAAGTTACTTTTTAGAAATTTGCTCGATTTTTGAAACAAAACTGCATTTAAAGAAAATGACTTCAGACTCATCTAAAATTATATATTGTATTAATGGCCATATCTCCGTCAAAAATGGCCCCACTTCAAATATGAAGTTATTTTTAGAATTTGCTCGATTTTTTGAAACAAAACTGCATTTAAAGAAAATGTCTTCAGACTCATCTAAAATTATATATTGTATTAATGGCCATATCTCCGTCAAAAATGGCCCCACTTCAAATATGAAGTTATTTTTAGAATTTGCTCGATTTTTTGAAACAAAACTGCATTTAAAGAAAATGACTTCAGACTCATCTAAAATTATATATTGTATTAATGGCCATATCTCCGTCAAAAATGGCCCCACTTCAAATATGAAGTTATTTTTAGAATTTGCTCGATTTTTGAAACAAAACTGCATTTAAAGAAAATGATCTTCAGACTCATCTAAAATTATATATTGTATTAATGGCCATATCTCCGTCAAAAAATGGCCCCACTTCAAATATGAAGTTATTTTTAGAATTTGCTCGATTTTTGAAACAAAACTGCATTTAAAGAAAATGACTTCAGACTCATCTAAAATTATATATTGTATTAATGGCCATATCTCCGTCAAAAATGGCCCCACTTCAAATATGAAGTTATTTTTAGAAATTTGCTCGATTTTTGAAACAAAACTGCATTTAAAGAAAATGTCTTCAGACTCATCTAAAATTATATATTGTATTAATGGCCATATCTCCGTCAAAAATGGCCCCACTTCAAATATGAAGTTACTTTTTAGAATTTGCTCGATTTTTGAAACAAAACTGCATTTAAAGAAAATGTCTTCAGACTCATCTAAAATTATATATTGTATTAATGGCCATATCTCCGTCAAAAAATGGCCCCACTTCAAATATGAAGGTATTTTTAGAATTTGCTCGATTTTTTGAAACAAAACTGCATTTAAAGAAAATGACTTCAGACTCATCTAAAATTATATATTGTATTAATGGCCATATCTCCGTCAAAAATGGCCCCACTCAAAATATGAAGTTATTTTTAGAATTTGCTCGATTTTTGAAACAAAACTGCATTTAAAGAAAATGTCTTCAGACTCATCTAAAATTATATATTGTATTAATGGCCATATCTCCGTCAAAAATGGCCCCACTTCAAATATGAAGTTACTTTTTAGAATTTGCTCGATTTTTTGAAACAAAACTGCATTTAAAGAAAATGTCTTCAGACTCATCTAAAATTATATATTGTATTAATGGCCATATCTCCGTCAAAAATGGCCCCACTTCAAATATGAAGGTATTTTTAGAATTTGCTCGATTTTTGAAACAAAACTGCATTTAAAGAAAATGACTTCAGACTCATCTAAAATTATATATTGTATTAATGGCCATATCTCCGTCAAAAATGGCAACACCTCAAATATGAAGTTACTTTTTATACTTGACTCGATTTTTTGAAGACAAAACTGCATTTAATGAAAATGTCTTCAGACTCATCTAAAATTATATATTGTATTAATGGCCATATCTCCGTCAAAGAATGGCTTTATAAGATATGAAGTTACTTTTTAGAAATTGCTCGATTTTTGAAACAAAACTGCATTTAAAGAAAATGACTTCAGACTCATCTAATATTATATATTGTATTAATGGCTATATCTCAGTCAAAATATAGCCTAACTACAAATATGAAGGTGTTTTTAAATTTACTCGATTTTAAAAACAAAACTGCACTTAAAGAAAATGACTTCAGACTCATCTAAAATTATGTATTATATTAATGGCCTTATCTCCGTCAAAAAATGGCCCCACTCCAATTACGAAATTATTTTTAGAAATTGCTCGATTTTTAAACAAAACTGCATTTAAAGAAAATGTCTTCAGACTCATCTAAAATTATATATTGTATTAATGGCCCTATCTCTGTCAAAAATGGCCCCACTTCAAATATGAGGTAATTTTTAGAAATTGCTCGATTTTAGAAACAAAACTGCATTTAAAAACAAATGACTTCAGACTCATCTAAATTATTATATTGTATTAATCAAAATGGCCCCACTTCAAATATGAAGTTACTTTTAGAAATTTGCTCGATTTTGTAACAAAACTGCATTTAAAGAAAATGACTTCAGACTCATCTAAAATTTATATTGTATTAATGGCCATATCTCCGTCAAAAATGGCCCCACTTCAAATATGAAGTTATTTTTAGAAATTGCTCGATTTTTGAAGCAAAACTGCATTTAAAGAAAATGACTTCAGACTCATCTAAAATTATATATTTTGTTAATGGCCATATCTCCATCAAAAATGGCCCCACTTCAAATATGAAGGTATTTTTAGAATTTGCTCGATTTTTTGAAACAAAACTGCATTTAAAGAAAATGACTTCAGACTCATCTAAAATTATATATTATGTTTAATGGCCATATCTCTGTCAAAAATGGCCCCACTTCAAATATGAAGTTATTTTAGAACTTTGCTCGATTTTTGAAACAAAACTGCATTTAAAGCAAATGTCTCCAGACTCATCAAAATTATATATTGTATTAATGGCCATATCTCTGTCAAAAAGGCCCTACATAAAATATGAAGTTATTTTAGAAATTGCTCGATTTTTTAAACAAAACTGCATTTAAAGAGAAGATCTTCAGACTTATAAACATAATTTATATTAATAACCTTTTTTCCCCCTCAAATGCCCACTTCAAGAATATGAAGTTATTTTTAGAAATTGCTCGATTTGTGAAAACAAAACTGCATTTAAAGGAAAATGACTTCAGACTCATCTAAAATTATATATTTTATTAATGGCCATATCTCTGTCAAAAATGGCCCCATTTCAAATATGAAGTTATTTTTAGAAATTGCTCGATTTTTTAAACAAAACTGCATTTAAAGAAAATGACTTCAGACTCATCTAAAATTATATATTATATTAATGGCCATATCTCCGTCAAAAATGGCCCCACTTCAAATATGAAGTTATTTTTAGATATTGCTCGATTTTTGAATCAAAACTGCATTTAAAAGAAAATGACTTCAGACTCATCTAAAATTATATATTGTATTAATGGCCATATCTCCGTCAAAATGGCATCACTTCAAATATGGAGTTATTTTTAGAAATTGCTCGATTTTTGAAACAAAACTGCATTTAAAGAAAATGTCTTCAGACTCATCTAAAATTATATATTATATTAATGGCCATATCTCCGTCAAAAATGGCCCCATCAAATATGAAGTTATTTTTTAGAAATTGCTCGATTTTTGAAACAAAACTGCATTTAAACAAAATGACTTCAGACTCATCTAAATTATATATTTATTAATGGCCATATCTCTGTCAAAAATGGCCCCGCTTCAAATATGAAGTTATTTTTAGAATTTGCTCGATTTTTAAAACAAAACTGCATTTAAAAAAAATGACTTCAGACTCATCCAAATTTATATATTATATTAATGGCCATATCTCCGTCAAAATGGCCCCACTTCAAATATGAAGTTATTTTTAGAAATTACTCGATTTTTGAAACAAAACTGCATTTAAAGAAAATGACTTCAGACTCATCTAAAATTATATATTGTATTAATGGCCATATCTCCGTCAAAAATGGCCCCACTTCAAATATGAAGTTATTTTTAACTTTGCTCGATTTTTGAAACAAAACTGCATTTAAAGAAAATGTCTTCAGACTCATCAAAATTATATATTATATTAATGGCCATATCTCCGTCAAAAATGGCCCCACTTCAAATATGAAGGTATTTTTAGAAATTGCTCGATTTTTGAAACAAAACTGCATTTAAACAAAATGACTTCAGACTCATCTAAAATTATATATTATATTAATGGCCATATCTCCGTCAAAAATGGCCCCACTTCAAATATGAAGGTATTTTTAAAAATTGCTCGATTTGTGAAACAAAACTGCATTTAAAGAAAATGTCTTCAGACTCATCTAAAGTTATGTATTGTATTAATGGCCATATCTCTGTCAAAAATGGCCCCACTTCAAATATGAAGTTACTTTTAGAAATTGCTCGATTTTTTGAAACAAAACTGCATTTAAAGAAAATGTCTTCAGACTCATCTAAAATTATATATTGTATTAATGGCCATATCTCCGTCAAAAATGGCCCCACATCAAATATGAAGGTATTTTTAGAAATTGCTCGATTTTTGAAACAAAACTGCATTTAAAAGAAAATGACTTCAGACTCATCTAAAATTTATATTGTATTAATGGCCATATCTCTGTCAAAATGGCCCCACTTCAAATATGAAGTTATTTTTAGAATTTGCTCGATTTATGAAACAAAACTGCATTTAAACAAAATGACTTCAGACTCATCTAAAATTATATATTATATTAATGGCCATATCTCTGTCAAAAATGGCTCTATCACTTCAAATATGAAGTTATTTTTAGAATTTGCTCGATTTTTTTAAACAAAACTGCATTTAAAGAAAATGACTTCAGACTCATCTAAAATTATATATTGTATTAATGGCCATATCTCCGTCAAAAATGGCCCCACATCAAATATGAAGTTATTTTTAGAAATTGCTCGATTTTTTGAAACAAAACTGCATTTAAAGAAAATGACTTCAGACTCATCTAAAATTATATATTATATTAATGGCCATATCTCCGTCAAAAATGGCCCCACTTCAAATATGAAGTTATTTTTAGAATTTGCTCGATTTTTAAAACAAAACTGCATTTAAAGAAAATGACTTCAGACTCATCTAAAATTATATATTATATTAATGGCCATATCTCCGTCAAAAATGGCCCCACTTCAAATATGAAGGTATTTTTAGAATTTGCTCGATTTTTGAAACAAAACTGCATTTAAAGAAAATGACTTCAGACTCATCTAAAATTATATATTATATTAATGGCCATATCTCCGTCAAAAATGGCCCCACTTCAAATATGAAGGTATTTTTAGAAATTGCTCGATTTTTAAACAAAACTGCATTTAAAGAAAATGTCTTCAGACTCATCTAAATTATATATTATATTAATGGCCATATCTCCGTCAAAAATGGCCCCACTTCAAATATGAAGTTATTTTTAGAAATTGCTCGATTTTTGAAACAAAACTGCATTTAAAGAAAATGACTTCAGACTCATCTAAAATTATATATTGTATTAATGGCCATATCTCCGTCAAAAATGGCCCCACTTCAAATATGAAGTTATTTTTAGAATTTGCTCGATTTTTAAAACAAAACTGCATTTAAAGAAAATGTCTTCAGACTCATCTAAAATTATATATTGTATTAATGGCCATATCTCCGTCAAAAATGGCCCCACTTCAAATATGAAGTTATTTTTAGAAATTGCTCGATTTTTGAAACAAAACTGCATTTAAAGAAAATGACTTCAGACTCATCTAAAATTATATATTATATTAATGGCCATATCTCCGTCAAAAATGGCCCCACTTCAAATATGAAGTTATTTTTAGAAATTGCTCGATTTTTAAAACAAAACTGCATTTAAAGAAAATGACTTCAGACTCATCTAAAATTATATATTATATTAATGGCCATATCTCTGTCAAAAATGGCCCCACTTCAAAATATGAAGTTATTTTTAGAAATTGCTCGATTTTTAAACAAAACTGCATTTAAAGAAAATGACTTCAGACTCATCTAAAATTATATATTGTATTAATGGCCATATCTCCGTCAAAAATGGCCCCACGTCAAATATGAAGTTACTTTTAGAAATTGCTCGATTTTTGAAACAAAACTGCATTTAAAGAAAATGACTTCAGACTCATCTAAAATTATATATTATATTAATGGCCATATCTCCGTCAAAAATGGCCCCACTCCAATAATGAAGTTATTTTTAGAAATTGCTCGATTTTTGAAACAAAACTGCATTTAAAGAAAATGACTTCAGACTCATCTAAAATTATATATTATATTAATGGCCATATCTCCGTCAAAAATGGCCCCACGTCAAATAATGAAGTTATTTTTAGACTTTGCTCGATTTTTGAAACAAAACTGCATTTAAAGAAAATGACTTCAGACTCATCTAAAATTATATATTATATTAATGGCCATATCTCCGTCAAAAATGGCCCCACTTCAAATATGAAGTTACTTTTAGAAATTGCTCGATTTTTTAAAACAAAACTGCATTTAAACAAAATGACTTCAGACTCATCTAAAATTATATATTATATTAATGGCCATATCTCCGTCAAAAATGGCCCCACTTCAAATATGAAGTTACTTTTTAGAAATTGCTCGATTTTTTAAACAAAACTGCATTTAAAGAAAATGACTTCAGACTCATCCAAAATTATATATTATATTAATGGCCATATCTCCGTCAAAAATGGCCCCACTTCAAATATGAAGGTATTTTTAGAATTTGCTCGATTTTTGAAACAAAACTGCATTTAAAGAAAATGACTTCAGACTCATCTAAAATTATATATTATATTAATGGCCATATCTCCGTCAAAAATGGCCCCACTTCAAATATGAAGTTATTTTTAGAAATTGCTCGATTTTTGAAACAAAACTGCATTTAAACAAAATGACTTCAGACTCATCTAAAATTATATATTGTATTAATGGCCATATCTCCGTCAAAAATGGCCCCACTTCAAATATGAAGTTACTTTTAGAAATTGCTCGATTTTTGAAACAAAACTGCATTTAAAGAAAATGTCTTCAGACTCATCTAAAATTATATATTGTATTAATGGCCATATCTCCGTCAAAAATGGCCCCACTCCAAATATGAAGTTATTTTTAGAAATTGCTCGATTTTGAAACAAAACTGCATTTAAAAAATGACTTCGACTAAATTATATATTTAACTTTGCTCGATTAATGAATCAAAACCGCATTTAAAGAAAATGACTTCAGACTCATCTAAAATTATATATTATATTAATGGCCATATCTCCGTCAAAAATGGCCCCACTTCAATAATAAAGTTATTTTTAGAAATTGCTCGATTTTTTAAACAAAACTGCATTTAAACAAAATGACTTCAGACTCATCTAAAATTATATATTATATTAATGGCCATATCTCTGTCAAAAATGGCCCCACTTCAAATATGGAGTTACTTTTAGAAATTGCTCGATTTTTTAAACAAAACTGCATTTAAAGAAAATGACTTCAGACTCATCTAAAATTATATATTATATTAATGGCCATATCTCCGTCAAAAATGGCCCCACTTCAAATATGAAGTTATTTTTAGAAATTGCTCGATTTTTGAAACAAAACTGCATTTAAAGAAAATGACTTCAGACTCATCTAAAATTATATATTATATTAATGGCCATATCTCCGTCAAAAATGGCCCCACTTAAAATGAAGTTATTTTTAGAATTTGCTCGATTTTTGAAACAAAACTGCATTTAAAGAAAATGACTTCAGACTCATCTAAAATTATATATTATATTAATGGCCATATCTCCGCTCAAAATGCCCACTCAAATATATGAAGTTATTTTTAGAATTTGCTCGATTTTTAAAACAAAACTGCATTTAAAGAAAATGACTTCAGACTCATCTAAAATTATATATTATATTAATGGCCATATCTCTGTCAAAAATGGCCCCACTTCAAATATGAAGGTATTTTTAGAAATTGCTCGATTTTTGAAACAAAACTGCATTTAAACAAAATGACTTCAGACTCATCTAAAATTATATATTATATTAATGGCCATATCTCCGTCAAAAATGGCCCCACTTCAAATATGGAGTTACTTTTAGAAATTGCTCGATTTTTTAAACAAAACTGCATTTAAAGAAAATGACTTCAGACTCATCTAAAATTATATATTATATTAATGGCCATATCTCCGTCAAAAATGGCCCCACTTCAAATATGAAGTTATTTTTAGAATTTGCTCGATTTTTAAAACAAAACTGCATTTAAAGAAAATGACTTCAGACTCATCTAAAATTATATATTATATTAATGGCCATATCTCCGTCAAAAATGGCCCCACTTCAAATAATGAAGTTATTTTTAGAAATTGCTCGATTTTTGAAACAAAACTGCATTTAAAGAAAATGACTTCAGACTCATCTAAAATTATATATTGTATTAATGGCCATATCTCCGTCAAAAATGGCCCCACTTCAAATATGAAGTTATTTTTAGAAATTGCTCGATTTTTTAAACAAAACTGCATTTAAAGAAAATGACTTCAGACTCATCTAAAATTATATATTATATTAATGGCCATATCTCCGTCAAAAATGGCCCCACTTCAAATATGAAGTTATTTTTAGAAATTGCTCGATTTTTGAAACAAAACTGCATTTAAAGAAAATGACTTCAGACTCATCTAAAATTATATATTATATTAATGGCCATATCTCCGTCAAAAATGGCCCCACTTCAAATATGAAGTTATTTTTAGAACTTTGCTCGATTTTTAAAACAAAACTGCATTTAAAGAAAATGACTTCAGACTCATCTAAAATTATATATTATATTAATGGCCATATCTCCGTCAAAAATGGCCCCACTTCAAATATGAAGTTATTTTTAGAAATTGCTCGATTTTTGAAACAAAACTGCATTTAAACAAAATGACTTCAGACTCATCTAAAATTATATATTATATTAATGGCCATATCTCTGTCAAAAATGGCCCCACTTCAAATATGAAGTTATTTTTAGAAATTGCTCGATTTTTTAAACAAAACTGCATTTAAAGAAAATGACTTCAGACTCATCTAAAATTATATATTATATTAATGGCCATATCTCCGTCAAAAATGGCCCCACTTCAAATAATGAAGTTATTTTTAGAATTTGCTCGATTTTTGAAACAAAACTGCATTTAAAGAAAATGACTTCAGACTCATCTAAAATTATATATTATATTAATGGCCATATCTCCGTCAAAAATGGCCCCACTTCAAATAATGAAGTTATTTTTAGAATTTGCTCGATTTTTGAAACAAAACTGCATTTAAAGAAAATGACTTCAGACTCATCTAAAATTATATATTATATTAATGGCCATATCTCCGTCAAAAATGGCCCCACTCCAAATAATGAAGTTATTTTTAAAATTTGCTCGATTTTTAAAACAAAACTGCATTTAAAGAAAATGACTTCAGACTCATCTAAAATTATATATTATATTAATGGCCATATCTCTGTCAAAAATGGCCCCACTTCAAATATGAAGTTATTTTTAGAAATTGCTCGATTTGTGAAACAAAACTGCATTTAAACAAAATGACTTCAGACTCATCTAAAGTTATATATTGTATTAATGGCCATATCTCTGTCAAAAATGGCCCCACTTCAAATATGGAGTTACTTTTAGAAATTGCTCGATTTTTTAAACAAAACTGCATTTAAAGAAAATGACTTCAGACTCATCTAAAATTATATATTATATTAATGGCCATATCTCCGTCAAAAATGGCCCCACTCCAATAATGAAGTTATTTTTAGAAATTGCTCGATTTTTGAAACAAAACTGCATTTAAAGAAAATGACTTCAGACTCATCTAAAATTATATATTATATTAATGGCCATATCTCCGTCAAAAATGGCCCCACTCCAATAATGAAGTTATTTTTAGACTTTGCTCGATTTTTGAAACAAAACTGCATTTAAAGAAAATGACTTCAGACTCATCTAAAATTATATATTATATTAATGGCCATATCTCTGTCAAAAATGGCCCCACTTCCAATAATGAAGTTACTTTTAGAAATTGCTCGATTTTTTAAACAAAACTGCATTTAAACAAAATGACTTCAGACTCATCTAAAATTATATATTATATTAATGGCCATATCTCTGTCAAAAATGGCCCCACTTCAAATATGGAGTTACTTTTAGAAATTGCTCGATTTTTAAACAAAACTGCATTTAAAGAAAATGACTTCAGACTCATCTAAAATTATATATTATATTAATGGCCATATCTCCGTCAAAAATGGCCCCACTTCAAATATGAAGTTATTTTTAGAAATTGCTCGATTTTTGAAACAAAACTGCATTTAAAGAAAATGACTTCAGACTCATCTAAAATTATATATTATATTAATGGCCATATCTCCGTCAAAAATGGCCCCACTTCAAATATGAAGTTATTTTTAGAAATTGCTCGATTTTTGAAACAAAACTGCATTTAAAGAAAATGACTTCAGACTCATCTAAAATTATATATTATATTAATGGCCATATCTCTGTCAAAAATGGCCCCACTTCAAAATATGAAGTTATTTTTAGAAATTGCTCGATTTTTGAAACAAAACTGCATTTAAAGAAAATGACTTCAGACTCATCTAAAATTATATATTATATTAATGGCCATATCTCCGTCAAAAATGGCCCCACTTCAAATATGAAGTTATTTTTAGAAATTGCTCGATTTTTGAAACAAAACTGCATTTAAAGAAAATGACTTCAGACTCATCTAAAATTATATATTATATTAATGGCCATATCTCTGTCAAAAATGGCCCCACTTCAAATATGAAGTTATTTTTAGAAATTGCTCGATTTTTGAAACAAAACTGCATTTAAAGAAAATGACTTCAGACTCATCTAAAATTATATATTATATTAATGGCCATATCTCTGTCAAAAATGGCCCCACTTCAAATATGAAGTTATTTTTAGAAATTGCTCGATTTTTGAAACAAAACTGCATTTAAACAAAATGACTTCAGACTCATCTAAAATTATATATTGTATTAATGGCCATATCTCTGTCAAAAATGGCCCCACTTCAAATATGAAGTTATTTTTAGAAATTGCTCGATTTTTGAAACAAAACTGCATTTAAAGAAAATGACTTCAGACTCATCTAAAATTATATATTGTATTAATGGCCATATCTCCGTCAAAAATGGCCCCACTTCAAATATGAAGTTATTTTTAGAAATTGCTCGATTTTTGAAACAAAACTGCATTTAAAGAAAATGACTTCAGACTCATCTAAAATTATATATTATATTAATGGCCATATCTCCGTCAAAAATGGCCCCACTTCAAATATGAAGTTATTTTTAGAAATTGCTCGATTTTTGAAACAAAACTGCATTTAAACAAAATGACTTCAGACTCATCTAAAATTATATATTGTATTAATGGCCATATCTCTGTCAAAAATGGCCCCACTTCAAATATGAAGTTATTTTTAGAAATTGCTCGATTTTTGAAACAAAACTGCATTTAAAGAAAATGTCTTCAGACTCATCTAAAATTATATATTGTATTAATGGCCATATCTCCGTCAAAAATGGCCCCACTTCAAATATGAAGTTACTTTTAGAAATTGCTCGATTTTTGAAACAAAACTGCATTTAAAGAAAATGACTTCAGACTCATCTAAAATTATATATTGTATTAATGGCCATATCTCCGTCAAAAATGGCCCCACTTCAAATATGAAGTTATTTTTAGAAATTGCTCGATTTTTGAAACAAAACTGCATTTAAAGAAAATGACTTCAGACTCATCTAAAATTATATATTATATTAATGGCCATATCTCTGTCAAAAATGGCCCCACTTCAAATATGAAGTTACTTTTAGAAATTGCTCGATTTTTTAAACAAAACTGCATTTAAACAAAATGACTTCAGACTCATCTAAAATTATATATTATATTAATGGCCATATCTCTGTCGAAAATGGCACCACTTCAAATTTGAAGGTATTTTTAGAACTTGCTCGATTTTTGAAACAAAACTGCATTTAAAGAAAATGACTTCAGACTCATCTAAAATTATGTATTGTATTAATGGCCATATCTCTGTCAAAAATGGCCCCACTTCAAATATGAAGTTACTTTTAGAAATTGCTCGTTTTTTTAAACAAAACTGCATTTAAAGAAAATGTCTTCAGACTCATCCAAGATTATTTATTGTATTAATGGACATATCTCTGTCAAAAATAGTCCCACTTCAAATATGGAGGTATTTTTAGAAATTGCTCGATTTGTGAAACAAAACTGCATTTAAACAAAATGACTTCAGACTCATCTAAAGTTATATATTTTATTAATGGCCATATCTCTGTCAAAAATGGCCCCATTTCAAATATGGAGTTACTTTTAGAATTTGCTCGATTTTTTAAACAAAACTGCATTTAAAGAAAATGACTTCAGACTCGTCTAAAATTATATATTATGTTAATGGCCATATCTCCGCAAAAAATGGCCCCACTTCAAATATGAAGTTATTTTTACACTTTGCTCGATTTTTAAAACAAAACTGCATTTGAGGAAAATGTCTTCAGACTCATCCGAGATTATTTATTGTATTAATGGCCATATCTCTGTCAAAAATAGTCCCACTTCAAATATGAAGGTATTTTTAGAAATTGCTCGATTTGTGAAACAAAACTGCATTTAAACAAAATGACTTCAGACTCATCTAAAGTTATATATTTTATTAATGGCCATATCTCTGTCAAAAATGGCCCCATTTCAAATATGGAGTTACTTTCAGAAATTGCTCGATTTTTGAAACAAAACTGCATTTAAAGAAAATGTCTTCAGACTCATCTAAAATTATATATTGTATTAATGGCCATATCTTCGTAAAAAATGGCCCCACATAAAATATGAAGTTACTTTTAGAAATTGCTCGATTTTTGAAACGAAACTGCATTTAAAGAAAATGACTTCAGACTCATCTAAAATTATATATTATATTAATGGCCATATCTCCATCAAAAATAAATCCACTTCAAATATGAAGTTACTTTTAGAAATTGCTCGATTTGTGAAACAAAACTGCATTTATACAAAATGACTTCAGGCTCATCTAAAGTTATATATTGTATTAATGGCCATATCTCTGTCAAAAATGGCCCCACTTCAAATATGGAGTTACTTTTAGAAATTGCTGGATTTTTGAAACAAAACTGCATTTAAAGAAAATGTCTTCAGACTCATCTAAAATCATATATTGTATTAATGGCCATATCTTCGTAAAAAATGGCCCCACTTAAAATATGAAGTTACTTTTAGAAATTGCTGGATTTTTGAAACAAAACTGCATTTAAAGAAAATGTCTTCAGACTCATCTAAAATTATATATTGTATTAATGGCCATATCTCCATCAAAAATAAATCCACTTCAAATATGAAGTTACTTTTAGAAATTGCTCGATTTGTGAAACAAAACTGCATTTATACAAAATGACTTCAGGCTCATCTAAAGTTATATATTGTATTAATGGCCATATCTCTGTCAAAAATGGCCCCACTTCAAATATGAAGGTATTTTTAGAAATTGCTCGATTTGTGAAACAAAACTGCATTTAAACAAAATGACTTCAGACTCACCTAAAATTATATATTTTATTAATGGCCATATCTCTGTCAAAAATGGCCCCATTTCAAATATGGAGTTACTTTTAGAAATTGCTCGTTTTTTTAAACAAAACTGCATTTAAAGAAAATGTCTTCAGACTCATCCAAGATTATTTATTGTATTAATGGCCATATCTCTGTCAAAAATAGTCCCACTTCAAATATGAAGGTATTTTTAGAAATTGCTCGATTTGTGAAACAAAACTGCATTTAAACAAAATGACTTCAGACTCATCTAAAATTATATATTGTATTAATGGCCATATCTCCGTCAAAAATGGCCCCATTTCAAATATGGAGTTACTTTTAAAAATTGCTCGATTTTTTAAACAAAACTGCATTTAAAGAAAATGACTTCAGACTCGTCTAAAATTATATATTATGTTAATGGCCATATCTCCGCCAAAAATGGCCCCACTTCAAATATGAAGTTATTTTTAGACTTTGCTCGATTTTTAAAACAAAACTGCATTTAAACAAAATGACTTCAGACTCATCCAAATTTATATATTATATTAATGGCCATATTTCCGTCAAAAATGGCCCCACATAAAATATGAAGTTACTTTTAGAAATTGCTCGATTTTTGAAACGAAACTGCATTTAAAGAAAATGACTTCAGACTCATCTAAAATTATATATTATATTAATGGCCATATCTCCGTCAAAATGGCCCCCCTTAAAATGAAGTTATTTTTAGACTTTCTCGTTTTCTTTTTAAAACAAAACTGCATTTAAAGAAAATGTCTTCAGACTCATCCAAAATTATTTATTGTATTAATGGCCATATCTCTGTCAAAAATAGTCCCACTTCAAATAGGTGAAGGTATTTTTAGAAATTGCTCGATTTGTGAAACAAAACTGCATTTAAAGAAAATGACTTCAGACTCATCTAAAATTATATATTGTATTAATGGCCATATCTCCGTCATAAATGGCCCCACTTCAAATATGGTATTTTTAGAATTTGCTCGATTTTTAAAACAAAACTGCATTTAAAGAAAATGTCTTCAGACTCATCTAAAATTATATATTGTATTAATGGCCATATCTCCGTCAAAAATGGCCCCACTTCAAATATGAAGTTATTTTTAGAAATTGCTCGATTTGTTGAAACAAAACTGCATTTAAACAAAATGACTTCAGACTCATCTAAAATTATATATTGTATTAATGGCCATATCTCCGTCAAAAATGGCCCCACTTCAAATATGAAGTTATTTTTAGAAATTGCTCGATTTTTAAACAAAACTGCATTTAAAGAAAATGACTTCAGACTCATCTAAAATTATATATTATATTAATGGCCATATCTCCGTCAAAAATGGCCCCACTTCAAATATGAAGTTATTTTTAGAAATTGCTCGATTTTTAAAACAAAACTGCATTTAAACAAAATGACTTCAGACTCATCTAAAATTATATATTATATTAATGGCCATATCTCCGTCAAAAATGGCCCCACTTCAAATATGAAGTTATTTTTAGAAATTGCTCGATTTTTGAAACAAAACTGCATTTAAAGAAAATGACTTCAGACTCATCTAAAATTATATATTATATTAATGGCCATATCTCCGTCAAAAATGGCCCCACTTCAAATATGAAGTTATTTTTAGAAATTGCTCGATTTTTGAAACAAAACTGCATTTAAAGAAAATGACTTCAGACTCATCTAAAATTATATATTATATTAATGGCCATATCTCCGTCAAAAATGGCCCCACTTCAAATATGAAGTTATTTTTAGAAATTGCTCGATTTTTGAAACAAAACTGCATTTAAAGAAAATGTCTTCAGACTCATCTAAAATTATATATTGTATTAATGGCCATATCTCCGTCAAAAATGGCCCCACTTCAAATATGAAGTTATTTTTAGAAATTGCTCGATTTTTGAAACAAAACTGCATTTAAAGAAAATGACTTCAGACTCATCTAAAATTATATATTGTATTAATGGCCATATCTCTGTCAAAAATGGCCCCACTTCAAATATGAAGTTATTTTTAGAAATTGCTCGATTTTTGAAACAAAACTGCATTTAAAGAAAATGACTTCAGACTCATCTAAAATTATATATTTTATTAATGGCCATATCTCTCGTAAAAAATGGCCCCACTTCAAATATGAAGTTATTTTTAGAAATTGCTCGATTTTTGAAACAAAACTGCATTTAAAGAAAATGACTTCAGACTCATCTAAAATTATATATTGTATTAATGGCCATATCTCCGTCAAAAATGGCCCCACTTCAAATATGAAGTTATTTTTAGAAATTGCTCGATTTTTGAAACAAAACTGCATTTAAAGAAAATGACTTCAGACTCATCTAAAATTATATATTGTATTAATGGCCATATCTCCGTCAAAAATGGCCCCACTTCAAATATGAAGTTACTTTTAGAAATTGCTCGATTTTTGAAACAAAACTGCATTTAAAGAAAATGACTTCAGACTCATCTAAAATTATATATTGTATTAATGGCCATATCTCTGTCAAAAATGGCCCCACTTCAAATATGAAGGTATTTTTAGAAATTGCTCGATTTTTGAAACAAAACTGCATTTAAACAAAATGACTTCAGACTCATCTAAAATTATATATTGTATTAATGGCCATATCTCCGTCAAAAATGGCCCCACTTCAAATATGAAGTTACTTTTAGAAATTGCTCGATTTTTTGAAACAAAACTGCATTTAAAGAAAATGTCTTCAGACTCATCTAAAGATTATATATTGTATTAATGGCCATATCTCTGTCAAAAATGGCCCCACTTCAAATATGAAGGTATTTTTAGAAATTGCTCGATTTGTGAAACAAAACTGCATTTAAACAAAATGACTTCAGACTCATCTAAAATTATATATTGTATTAATGGCCATATCTCCGTCAAAAATGGCCCCACTTCAAATATGGAGTTACTTTTAGAAATTGCTCGATTTTTTAAACAAAACTGCATTTAAAGAAAATGACTTCAGACTCATCTAAAATTATATATTATATTAATGGCCATATCTCCGTCAAAAATGGCCCCACTTCAAATATGAAGTTATTTTTAGAAATTGCTCGATTTTTGAAACAAAACTGCATTTAAACAAAATGACTTCAGACTCATCTAAAATTATATATTATATTAATGGCCATATCTCCGTCAAAAATGGCCCCACTTCAAATATGAAGTTATTTTTAGAAATTGCTCGATTTTTGAAACAAAACTGCATTTAAAGAAAATGACTTCAGACTCATCTAAAATTATATATTATATTAATGGCCATATCTCCGTCAAAAATGGCCCCACTTCAAATATGAAGTTATTTTTAGAAATTGCTCGATTTTTTAAAACAAAACTGCATTTAAAGAAAATGTCTTCAGACTCATCCAAAATTATATATTGTATTAATGGCCATATCTCCGTCAAAAATGGCCCCACTTCAAATATGAAGTTATTTTTAGAAATTGCTCGATTTTTGAAACAAAACTGCATTTAAAGAAAATGACTTCAGACTCATCTAAAATTATATATTGTATTAATGGCCATATCTCCGTCAAAAATGGCCCCACTTCAAATATGAAGTTATTTTTAGATTGCTCGTTTGAAACAAACTGCTTTAAAGAAAATGTTCGCTCTCTAAATTTTTTTTTTGGCCATTAAAAATTGCTCGATTTTTTGAAACAAAACTGCATTTAAAGAAAATGACTTCAGACTCATCTAAAATTATATATTATATTAATGGCCATATCTCCGTCAAAAAATGGCCCCACTTCAAATATGAAGTTATTTTTAGAAATTGCTCGATTTTTTGAAACAAAACTGCATTTAAACAAAATGACTTCAGACTCATCTAAAATTATATATTGTATTAATGGCCATATCTCCGTCAAAAATGGCCCCACTTCAAATATGAAGTTATTTTTAGAAATTGCTCGATTTTTGAAACAAAACTGCATTTAAACAAAATGACTTCAGACTCATCTAAAATTATATATTGTATTAATGGCCATATCTCTGTCCAAAAATGGCCCCACTTCAAATATGAAGTTACTTTTTAGAAATTGCTCGATTTTTGAAACAAAACTGCATTTAAAGAAAATGACTTCAGACTCATCTAAAATTATATATTGTATTAATGGCCATATCTCCGTCAAAAATGGCCCCACTTCAAATATGAAGTTATTTTTAGAAATTGCTCGATTTTTGAAACAAAACTGCATTTAAAGAAAATGACTTCAGACTCATCTAAAATTATATATTATATTAATGGCCATATCTCCGTCAAAAATGGCCCCACTTCAAATATGAAGGTATTTTTAGAAATTGCTCGATTTTTGAAACAAAACTGCATTTAAACAAAATGACTTCAGACTCATCTAAAATTATATATTGTATTAATGGCCATATCTCCGTCAAAAATGGCCCCACTTCAAATATGAAGTTATTTTTAGAAATTGCTCGATTTTTTAAAACAAAACTGCATTTAAAGAAAATGTCTTCAGACTCATCCAAAATTATATATTGTATTAATGGCCATATCTCCGTCAAAAATAGCCCCACTTCAAATATGAAGTTATTTTTAGAAATTGCTCGATTTTTGAAACAAAACTGCATTTAAACAAAATGACTTCAGACTCATCTAAAATTATATATTATATTAATGGCCATATCTCCGTCAAAAATGGCCCCACTTCAAATATGAAGTTATTTTTAGAAATTGCTCGATTTTTGAAACAAAACTGCATTTAAAGAAAATGACTTCAGACTCATCTAAAATTATATATTGTATTAATGGCCATATCTCCGTCAAAAATGGCCCCACTTCAAATATGAAGTTATTTTTAGAAATTGCTCGATTTTTGAAACAAAACTGCATTTAAAGAAAATGACTTCAGACTCATCTAAAATTATATATTGTATTAATGGCCATATCTCCGTCAAAAATGGCCCCACTTCAAATATGAAGTTATTTTTAGAAATTGCTCGATTTTTGAAACAAAACTGCATTTAAAGAAAATGACTTCAGACTCATCTAAAATTATATATTGTATTAATGGCCATATCTCCGTCAAAAATGGCCCCACTTCAAATATGAAGTTATTTTTAGAAATTGCTCGATTTTTTGAAACAAAACTGCATTTAAAGAAAATGACTTCAGACTCATCTAAAATTATATATTGTATTAATGGCCATATCTCCGTCAAAAATGGCCCCACTTCAAATATGAAGTTATTTTTAGAAATTGCTCGATTTTTGAAACAAAACTGCATTTAAAGAAAATGACTTCAGACTCATCTAAAATTATATATTATATTAATGGCCATATCTCCGTCAAAAATGGCCCCACTTCAAATATGAAGTTACTTTTAGAAATTGCTCGATTTTTGAAACAAAACTGCATTTAAAGAAAATGACTTCAGACTCATCTAAAATTATATATTATATTAATGGCCATATCTCCGTCAAAAATGGCCCCACTTCAAATATGAAGTTATTTTTAGAAATTGCTCGATTTTTGAAACAAAACTGCATTTAAACAAAATGACTTCAGACTCATCTAAAATTATATATTGTATTAATGGCCATATCTCCGTCAAAAATGGCCCCACTTCAAATATGAAGGTATTTTTAGAAATTGCTCGATTTTTGAAACAAAACTGCATTTAAACAAAATGTCTTCAGACTCATCTAAAATTATATATTGTATTAATGGCCATATCTCTGTCAAAAATGGCCCCACTTCAAATATGAAGGTATTTTTAGAAATTGCTCGATTTTTGAAACAAAACTGCATTTAAAGAAAATGACTTCAGACTCATCTAAAATTATATATTGTATTAATGGCCATATCTCCGTCAAAAATGGCCCCACTTCAAATATGAAGTTACTTTTAGAAATTTGCTCGATTTTTTAAAACAAAACTGCATTTAAAGAAAATGACTTCAGACTCATCTAAAATTATATATTGTATTAATGGCCATATCTCCGTCAAAAATGGCCCCACTTCAAATATGAAGTTATTTTTAGAAATTGCTCGATTTTTGAAACAAAACTGCATTTAAAGAAAATGACTTCAGACTCATCTAAAATTATATATTGTATTAATGGCCATATCTCCGTCAAAAATGGCCCCACTTCAAATATGAAGTTATTTTTAGAAATTGCTCGATTTTTGAAACAAAACTGCATTTAAAGAAAATGACTTCAGACTCATCTAAAATTATATATTGTATTAATGGCCATATCTCCGTCAAAAATGGCCCCACTTCAAATATGAAGTTATTTTTAGAAATTGCTCGATTTTGTGAAACAAAACTGCATTTAAACAAAATGACTTCAGACTCATCTAAAATTATATATTGTATTAATGGCCATATCTCCGTCAAAAATGGCCCCACTTCAAATATGAAGTTATTTTTAGAAATTGCTCGATTTTTGAAACAAAACTGCATTTAAAGAAAATGTCTTCAGACTCATCTAAAATTATATATTGTATTAATGGCCATATCTCCGTCAAAAATGGCCCCACTTCAAATATGAAGTTATTTTTAGAAATTGCTCGATTTTTGAAACAAAACTGCATTTAAAGAAAATGACTTCAGACTCATCTAAAATTATATATTGTATTAATGGCCATATCTCTGTCAAAAATGGCTCCACTTCAAATATGAAGTTACTTTTAGAGATTGCTCGTTTTTTGAAACAAAACTGCATTTAAAGAAAATGTCTTCAGACTCATCTAAAATTATATATTGTATTAATGGCCATATCTCCGTCAAAAAATGGCCCCACTTCAAATATGAAGTTATTTTTAGAAATTGCTCGATTTGTGAAACAAAACTGCATTTAAACAAAATGACTTCAGACTCATCTAAAATTATATATTGTATTAATGGCCATATCTCTGTCAAAAATGGCTCCACTTCAAATATGAAGTTACTTTTAGAGATTGCTCGTTTTTTGAAACAAAACTGCATTTAAAGAAAATGTCTTCAGACTCATCTAAAATTATATATTGTATTAATGGCCATATCTCTGTCAAAAATGGCCCCACTTCAAATATGAAGGTATTTTTAGAAATTGCTCGATTTTTGAAACAAAACTGCATTTAAACAAAATGACTTCAGACTCATCTAAAATTATATATTGTATTAATGGCCATATCTCCGTCAAAAATGGCCCCACTTCAAATATGGAGTTATTTTTAGAAATTGCTCGATTTTTTAAACAAAACTGCATTTAAAGAAAATGACTTCAGACTCATCTAAAATTATATATTATATTAATGGCCATATCTCCGTCAAAAATGGCCCCACTTCAAATATGAAGTTATTTTTAGAAATTGCTCGATTTTTGAAACAAAACTGCATTTAAACAAAATGACTTCAGACTCATCCAAAATTATATATTATATTAATGGCCATATCTCCGTCAAAAATGGCCCCACTTCAAATATGAAGTTATTTTTAGAAATTGCTCGATTTTTTAAACAAAACTGCATTTAAAGAAAATGACTTCAGACTCATCTAAAATTATATATTATATTAATGGCCATATCTCCGTCAAAAATGGCCCCACTTCAAATATGAAGTTATTTTTAAATTGCTCGATTTAGACTTTTCTCGTTTTTTAAAACAAAACTGCATTTAAAGAAAATGTCTTCAGACTCATCCAAAATTATTTATTGTATTAATGGCCATATCTCTGTCAAAAATAGTCCCACTTCAAATATGAAGGTATTTTTAGAAATTGCTCGATTTGTGAAACAAAACTGCATTTAAACAAAATGACTTCAGACTCATCTAAAATTATATATTGTATTAATGGCCATATCTCCGTCAAAAATGGCCCCACTTCAAATATGAAGGTATTTTTAGAATTTGCTCGATTTTTAAAACAAAACTGCATTTAAAGAAAATGTCTTCAGACTCATCCAAATTTATATATTATATTAATGGCCATATCTCCGTCAAAAATGGCCCCACTTCAAATATGAAGGTATTTTTAGAAATTGCTCGATTTGTGAAACAAAACTGCATTTAAACAAAATGACTTCAGACTCATCTAAAGTTATATATTTTATTAATGGCCATATCTCTGTCAAAAATGGCCCCATTTCAAATATGGAGTTACTTTTAGAAATTGCTCGATTTTTTAAACAAAACTGCATTTAAAGAAAATGACTTCAGACTCGTCTAAATATTTATATATTATGTTAATGGCCATATCTCCGTCAAAAATGGCACCACGCCAATAATGAAGTTATTTTTAAACTTTGCTCGATTTTTAAAATAAAACTGCATTTAAACAAAATGACTTCAGACTCATCCAAATTTATATATTATATTAATGGCCATATTTCCGTCAAAAATGGCCCCACTTAAAATATGAAGTTACTTTTAGAAATTGCTCGATTTTTGAAACGAAACTGCATTTAAAGAAAATGACTTCAGACTCATCTAAAATTATATATTATATTAATGGCCATATCTCCGTCAAAAATAGTCCCACTTCAAATATGAAGGTATTTTTAGAAATTGCTCGATTTGTGAAACAAAACTGCATTTAAAGAAAATGACTTCAGACTCATCTAAAATTATATATTGTATTAATGGCCATATCTCCGTCAAAAATGGCCCCACTTCAAATATGAAGGTATTTTTAGAAATTGCTCGATTTTTAAAACAAAACTGCATTTAAAGAAAATGTCTTCAGACTCATCCAAATTTATATATTATATTAATGGCCATATTTCTGTCAAAAATGGCCCCACTTCAAATATGAAGGTATTTTTAGAAATTGCTCGATTTTTGAAACAAAACTGCATTTAAACAAAATGACTTCAGACTCATCTAAAATTATATATTGTATTAATGGCCATATCTCTGTCAAAAATAGTCCCACTTCAAATATGAAGGTATTTTTAGAAATTGCTCGATTTGTGAAACAAAACTGCATTTAAAGAAAATGTCTTCAGACTCATCCAAAATTATATATTGTATTAATGGCCATATCTCTGTTCAAAAAAATTTAATTTTTTTTTTAGTGGCCCCACTTCAAATATGAAGGTATTTTTAGAAATTGCTCGATTTTTAAAACAAAACTGCATTTAAAGAAAATGACTTCAGACTCATCTAAAATTATATATTGTATTAATGGCCATATCTCCGTCAAAAATGGCCCCACTTCAAATATGAAGTTATTTTTAGAAATTTGCTCGATTTTTGAAACAAAACTGCATTTAAAGAAAATGACTTCAGACTCATCTAAAATTATATATTATATTAATGGCCATATCTCTGTCAAAAATGGCCCCACTTCAAATATGAAGGTATTTTTGAAAATTGCTCGATTTGTGAAACAAAACTGCATTTAAACAAAATGACTTCAGACTCATCTAAAGTTATATATTGTATTAATGGCCATATCTCTGTCAAAAATGGCCCCACTTCAAATATGGAGTTACTTTTAGAAATTGCTCGATTTTTTAAACAAAACTGCATTTAAAGAAAATGTCTTCAGACTCATCTAAAATTATATATTATATTAATGGCCATATCTCTGTCAAAAATGGCCCCACTTCAAATATGAAGTTATTTTTGAAAATTGCTCGATTTTTGAAACAAAACTGCATTTAAACAAAATGACTTCAGACTCATCTAAAATTATATATTTTATTAATGGCCATATCTCTGTCAAAAATGGCCCCACTTCAAATATGGAGTTACTTTTAGAAATTGCTCGATTTTTAAACAAAACTGCATTTAAAGAAAATGACTTCAGACTCATCTAAAATTATATATTATATTAATGGCCATATCTCCGTCAAAAATGGCCCCACTCCAAAATATGAAGTTACTTTTAGAAATTGCTCGATTTTTGAAACAAAACTGCATTTAAACAAAATGACTTCAGACTCATCTAAAATTATATATTGTATTAATGGCCATATCTCCGTCAAAAATGGCCCCACTTCAAATATGAAGTTATTTTTAGAAATTGCTCGATTTTTGAAACAAAACTGCATTTAAACAAAATGACTTCAGACTCATCTAAAATTATATATTTTATTAATGGCCATATCTCTGTCAAAAATGGCCCCACTTCAAAATATGAAGTTACTTTTAGAAATTGCTCGATTTTTAAACAAAACTGCATTTAAAGAAAATGTCTTCAGACTCATCTAAAATTATATATTGTATTAATGGCCATATCTCCGTCAAAAATAAATCCCACTTCAAATATGAAGTTACTTTTAGAAATTGCTCGATTTTTTAAACAAAACTGCATTTAAAGAAAATGACTTCAGACTCGTCTAAAATTATATATTATGTTAATGGCCATATCTCCGCCAAAAATGGCCCCACGCCAATAATGAAGTTATTTTTAGACTTTGCTCGATTTATGAATCAAAACTGCATTTAAAGAAAATGACTTCAGACTCGTCTAAAATTATATATTATGTTAATGGCCATGTCTCCGCCAAAAATGGCCCCACGCCAATAATGAAGTTATTTTTAGACTTTGCTTGATTTTTAAAACAAAACTGCATTTAAACAAAATGACTTCAGACTCATCCAAATTTTTATATTATATTAATGGCCATATTTCCGTCAAAAATGGCCCCACTTCAAATATGAAGTTACTTTTAGAAATTGCTCGATTTTTGAAACAAAACTGCATTTAAACAAAATGACTTCAGACTCATCTAAAATTATATATTGTATTAATGGGCCATATCTCCGTCAAAAATTGCCCACTTCAAATATGAAGGTATTTTTAGAATTTGCTCGATTTTTAAAACAAAACTGCATTTAAAGAAAATGCCTTCAGACTCATCCAAATTTATATATTATATTAATGGCCATATCTCCGTCAAAAATGGCCCCACTTCAAATATGAAGGTATTTTTAGAAATTGCTCGATTTGTGAAACAAAACTGCATTTAAACAAAATGACTTCAGACTCATCTAAAGTTATGTATTGTATTAATGGCCATATCTCTGTCAAAAATGGCATCACTTCAAATATGGAGTTACTTTTAGAAATTGGTCGATTTTTTAAACAAAACTGCATTTAAAGAAAATGTCTTCAGACTCATCTAAAATCATATATTGTATTAGTGGCCATATCTCCGTCAAAAATGGCCCCACTTAAAATATGAAGTTACTTTTAGAAATTGCTCGATTTTTGAAACAAAACTGCATTTAAAGAAAATGACTTCAGACTCATCTAAAATTATATATTATATTAATGGCCATATCTCCGTCAAAAATGGCCCCACTCCAAATATGAAGTTATTTTTAGAATTTGCTCGATTTTGAAACAAAACTGCATTTAAACAAAATGACTTCAGACTCATCTAAAATTATATATTATATTAATGGCCATATCTCTGTCAAAAATGGCCCCACTTCAAATATGAAGTTACTTTTAGAAATTGCTCGATTTTTGAAACAAAACTGCATTTAAACAAAATGACTTCAGACTCATCTAAAATTATATATTATATTAATGGCCATATCTCTGTCAAAAATGGCCCCACTTCAAATATGAAGTTACTTTTAGAAATTGCTCGATTTTTTAAACAAAACTGCATTTAAAGAAAATGACTTCAGACTCATCTAAAATTATATATTATATTAATGGCCATATCTCTGTCAAAAATGGCCCCACTTCAAATATGAAGTTATTTTTAGAAATTGCTCGATTTTTGAAACAAAACTGCATTTAAACAAAATGACTTCAGACTCATCTAAAATTATATATTGTATTAATGGCCATATCTCCGTCAAAAATGGCCCCACTTCAAATATGAAGTTATTTTTAGAAATTGCTCGATTTTTGAAACAAAACTGCATTTAAACAAAATGACTTCAGACTCATCTAAAATTATATATTGTATTAATGGCCATATCTCCGTCAAAAATGGCCCCACTTCAAATATGAAGTTATTTTTAGAAATTGCTCGATTTTTTAAACAAAACTGCATTTAAAGAAAATGACTTCAGACTCATCTAAAATTATATATTGTATTAATGGCCATATCTCCGCCAAAAATGGCCCCACGCCAATAATGAAGTTATTTTTAGACTTTGCTCGATTTTTGAAACAAAACTGCATTTAAAGAAAATGACTTCAGACTCATCTAAAATTATATATTATATTAATGGCCATATCTCCGTCAAAAATGGCCCCACTTCAAATATGAAGTTATTTTTAGAAATTGCTCGATTTTTGAAACAAAACTGCATTTAAACAAAATGACTTCAGACTCATCTAAAATTATATATTATATTAATGGCCATATCTCCGTCAAAAATGGCCCCACTTCAAATATGAAGTTACTTTTAGAAATTGCTCGATTTTTTAAAACAAAACTGCATTTAAACAAAATGACTTCAGACTCATCTAAAATTATATATTATATTAATGGCCATATCTCCGTCAAAAATGGCCCCACCAAATATAGTTTTTTAAAATATGTTTTAGAAATTGCTCGATTTTTGAAACAAAACTGCATTTAAAGAAAATGACTTCAGACTCATCTAAAATTATATATTATATTAATGGCCATATCTCCGTCAAAAATGGCCCCACTTCAAATATGAAGTTATTTTTAGACTTTGCTCGATTTTTAAAACAAAACTGCATTTAAAGAAAATGACTTCAGACTCATCCAAAATTATATATTATATTAATGGCCATATCTCTGTCAAAAATGGCCCCACTTCAAATATGAAGGTATTTTTAGAAATTGCTCGATTTTTGAAACAAAACTGCATTTAAACAAAATGACTTCAGACTCATCTAAAATTATATATTTTATTAATGGCCATATCTCCGTCAAAAATGGCCCCACTTCAAATATGAAGTTATTTTTAGAAATTGCTCGATTTTTGAAACAAAACTGCATTTAAAGAAAATGACTTCAGACTCATCTAAAATTATATATTATATTAATGGCCATATCTCCGTCAAAAATGGCCCCACTTCAAATATGAAGTTATTTTTAGAAATTGCTCGATTTTTTGAAACAAAACTGCATTTAAAGAAAATGACTTCAGACTCATCTAAAATTATATATTATATTAATGGCCATATCTCCGTCAAAAATGGCCCCACTTCAAATATGAAGTTATTTTTAGAAATTGCTCGATTTTTGAAACAAAACTGCATTTAAAGAAAATGACTTCAGACTCATCTAAAATTATATATTATATTAATGGCCATATCTCCGTCAAAAATGGCCCCACTTCAAATATGAAGTTATTTTTAGAAATTGCTCGATTTTTGAAACAAAACTGCATTTAAACAAAATGACTTCAGACTCATCTAAAATTATATATTATATTAATGGCCATATCTCTGTCAAAAATGGCCCCACTTCAAATATGAAGTTATTTTTAGAAATTGCTCGATTTTTAAAACAAAACTGCATTTAAACAAAATGACTTCAGACTCATCCAAATTTATATATTATATTAATGGCCATATCTCCGTCAAAAATGGCCCCACTTCAAATATGAAGTTACTTTTAGAAATTGCTCGATTTTTGAAACAAAACTGCATTTAAAGAAAATGACTTCAGACTCATCTAAAATTATATATTATATTAATGGCCATATCTCCGTCAAAAATGGCCCCACTTCAAATATGAAGTTATTTTTAGAAATTGCTCGTTTTTTAAAACAAAACTGCATTTAAAGAAAATGTCTTCAGACTCATCCAAGATTATTTATTGTATTAATGGCCATATCTCCGTCAAAAATGGCCCCACTTCAAATATGAAGGTATTTTTAGAAATTGCTCGATTTTTGAAACAAAACTGCATTTAAACAAAATGACTTCAGACTCATCTAAAATTATATATTGTATTAATGGGCCATATCTCCGTCAAAAATGGCCCACTTCAAATATGAAGGTATTTTTAGAATTTGCTCGATTTTTAAAACAAAACTGCATTTAAAGAAAATGTCTTCAGACTCATCCAAATTTATATATTATATTAATGGCCATATCTCCGTCAAAAATGGCCCCACATCAAATATGAAGGTATTTTTAGAAATTACTCGGTTTGTGAAACAAAACTGCATTTAAACAAAATGACTTCAGACAGATCTAAAGTTATGTATTGTATTAATGGCCATATCTCTGTCAAAAATGGCATCACTTCAAATATGGAGTTACTTTTAGAAATTGGTCGATTTTTGAACAAAACTGCATTTAAAGAAAATGTCTTCAGACTCATCTAAAATTATATATTGTATTAATGGCCATATCTCCGTCAAAAATGGCCCCACATAAAATATGAAGTTACTTTTAGAAATTGCTCGATTTTTGAAACAAAACTGCATTTAAAGAAAATGACTTCAGACTCTTCTAAAATTATATATTGTATTAATGGCCATATCTCCGTAAAAAATGGCCCCACACCAATAATGAAGTTATTTTTATACTTTGCTCGATTTATGAATCAAAACTGCATATAAAGAAAATGACTTCAGACTCATCTAAAATTATATATTATATTAATGGCCATATCTCTGTCAAAAATGGGCCCACTCCAATAATAAAGTTACTTTTAGAAATTGCTCGATTTTTTAAACAAAACTGCATTTAAACAAAATGACTTCAGACTCATCTAAAATTATATATTATATTAATGGCCATATCTCTGTTAAAATTGGCCCCACTTCAAATATGAAGGTATTTTTAGAACTTGCTCGATTTGTGAAACAAAACTGCATTTATACAAAATGACTTCAGACTCATCTAAAGTTATATATTGTATTAATGGCCATATCTCCGTCAAAAATGGCCCCACTTCAAATATGAAGTTACTTTTAGAAATTGCTCGTTTTTTTAAACAAAACTGCATTTAAAGAAAATGTCTTCAGACTCATCCAAGATTATTTATTGTATTAATGGCATATCTCTTAAATCTAAATTATATATTTATTAATGGCCATATCTCCGTCAAAAATGGCCCCACTTCAAATATGAAGTTATTTTTAGAAATTGCTCGATTTGTGAAACAAAACTGCATTTAAACAAAATGACTTCAGACTCATCTAAAATTATATATTATATTAATGGCCATATCTCCGTCAAAAATGGCCCCACTTCAAATATGAAGTTATTTTTAGAAATTGCTCGATTTTTGAAACAAAACTGCATTTAAAGAAAATGACTTCAGACTCATCTAAAATTATATATTGTATTAATGGCCATATCTCTGTCAAAAAATGGCCCCACTTCAAATATGAAGGTATTTTTAGAAATTGCTCGATTTTTGAAACAAAACTGCATTTAAAGAAAATGACTTCAGACTCATCTAAAATTATATATTATATTAATGGCCATATCTCCGTCAAAAATGGCCCCACTTCAAATATGAAGTTATTTTTAGAAATTGCTCGATTTTTGAAACAAAACTGCATTTAAACAAAATGACTTCAGACTCATCTAAAATTATATATTGTATTAATGGCCATATCTCCGTCAAAAATGGCCCCACTTCAAATATGAAGTTACTTTTAGAAATTGCTCGATTTTTGAAACAAAACTGCATTTAAAGAAAATGTCTTCAGACTCATCTAAAATTATATATTGTATTAATGGCCATATCTCTGTAAAAAATGGCCCCACTTCAAATATGAAGTTATTTTTAGAAATTGCTCGATTTTTGAAACAAAACTGCATTTAAAGAAAATGTCTTCAGACTCATCTAAAATTATATATTGTATTAATGGCCATATCTCCGTCAAAAATGGCCCCACTTCAAAATATGAAGTTACTTTTTAGAAATTGCTCGATTTTTTAAACAAAACTGCATTTAAACAAAATGACTTCAGACTCATCTAAAATTATATATTGTATTAATGGCCATATCTCTGTCAAAAATGGCCCCACTTCAAATATGAAGGTATTTTTAGAAATTGCTCGATTTTTGAAACAAAACTGCATTTAAACAAAATGACTTCAGACTCATCTAAAATTATATATTATATTAATGGCCATATCTCTGTCAAAAATGGCCCCACTTCAAATATGAAGTTACTTTTAGAAATTGCTCGATTTTTGAAACAAAACTGCATTTAAAGAAAATGACTTCAGACTCATCTAAAATTATATATTGTATTAATGGCCATATCTCCGTCAAAAATGGCCCCACTTCAAATATGAAGTTATTTTTAGAAATTGCTCGATTTTTGAAACAAAACTGCATTTAAACAAAATGACTTCAGACTCATCTAAAATTATATATTGTATTAATGGCCATATCTCTGTCAAAAATGGCCCCACTTCAAATATGAAGTTACTTTTAGAAATTGCTCGATTTTTTAAAACAAAACTGCATTTAAAGAAAATGACTTCAGACTCATCTAAAATTATATATTATATTAATGGCCATATCTCCGTCAAAAATGGCCCCACTTCAAATATGAAGTTATTTTTAGAAATTGCTCGATTTTTGAAACAAAACTGCATTTAAACAAAATGACTTCAGACTCATCTAAAATTATATATTATATTAATGGCCATATCTCCGTCAAAAATGGCCCCACTTCAAATATGAAGTTACTTTTAGAAATTGCTCGATTTTTTAAACAAAACTGCATTTAAAGAAAATGTCTTCAGACTCATCTAAAATTATATATTATATTAATGGCCATATCTCCGTCAAAAATGGCCCCACTTCAAATATGAAGGTATTTTTAGAAATTGCTCGATTTTTGAAACAAAACTGCATTTAAACAAAATGACTTCAGACTCATCTAAAATTATATATTGTATTAATGGCCATATCTCCGTCAAAAATGGCCCCACTTCAAATATGAAGTTATTTTTAGAAATTGCTCGATTTTTAAAACAAAACTGCATTTAAAGAAAATGACTTCAGACTCATCTAAAATTATATATTATATTAATGGCCATATCTCCGTCAAAAATGGCCCCACTTCAAATATGAAGTTATTTTTAGAAATTGCTCGATTTTTGAAACAAAACTGCATTTAAAGAAAATGACTTCAGACTCATCTAAAATTATATATTGTATTAATGGCCATATCTCCGTCAAAAATGGCCCCACTTCAAATATGAAGTTATTTTTAGAATTTGCTCGATTTTTGAAACAAAACTGCATTTAAAGAAAATGACTTCAGACTCATCTAAAATTATATATTGTATTAATGGCCATATCTCTGTCAAAAAATGGCCCCACTTCAAATATGAAGTTATTTTTAGAAATTGCTCGATTTTTGAAACAAAACTGCATTTAAAGAAAATGACTTCAGACTCATCTAAAATTATATATTATATTAATGGCCATATCTCCGTCAAAAATGGCCCCACTTCAAATATGAAGTTATTTTTAGAATTTGCTCGATTTTTGAAACAAAACTGCATTTAAACAAAATGACTTCAGACTCATCTAAAATTATATATTATATTAATGGCCATATCTCCGTCAAAAATGGCCCCACTTCAAATATGAAGTTATTTTTAGAAATTGCTCGATTTTTGAAACAAAACTGCATTTAAACAAAATGACTTCAGACTCATCTAAAATTATATATTATATTAATGGCCATATCTCCGTCAAAAATGGCCCCACTTCAAATATGAAGTTATTTTTAGAAATTGCTCGATTTTTGAAACAAAACTGCATTTAAAGAAAATGACTTCAGACTCATCTAAAATTATATATTGTATTAATGGCCATATCTCCGTCAAAAATGGCCCCACTTCAAATATGAAGTTATTTTTAGAAATTGCTCGATTTTTGAAACAAAACTGCATTTAAAGAAAATGACTTCAGACTCATCTAAAATTATATATTGTATTAATGGCCATATCTCCGTCAAAAATGGCCCCACTTCAAATATGAAGTTATTTTTAGAATTTGCTCGATTTTTGAAACAAAACTGCATTTAAAGAAAATGACTTCAGACTCATCTAAAATTATATATTATATTAATGGCCATATCTCCGTCAAAAAATGGCCCCACTTCAAATATGAAGTTATTTTTAGAAATTGCTCGATTTTTGAAACAAAACTGCATTTAAAGAAAATGTCTTCAGACTCATCTAAAATTATATATTATATTAATGGCCATATCTCCGTCAAAAATGGCCCCACTTCAAATATGAAGGTATTTTTAGAAATTGCTCGATTTTTGAAACAAAACTGCATTTAAACAAAATGACTTCAGACTCATCTAAAATTATATATTGTATTAATGGCCATATCTCTGTCAAAAATGGCCCCACTTCAAATATGAAGTTACTTTTAGAAATTGCTCGATTTTTTAAACAAAACTGCATTTAAAGAAAATGTCTTCAGACTCATCTAAAATTATATATTGTATTAATGGCCATATCTCCGTCAAAAATGGCCCCACTTAAAATATGAAGTTACTTTTAGAAATTGCTCGATTTTTGAAACAAAACTGCATTTAAAGAAAATGACTTCAGACTCATCTAAAATTATATATTGTATTAATGGCCATATCTCCGTCAAAAATGGCCCCACTCCAATATATGAAGTTATTTTTAGAATTTGCTCGATTTATGAAACAAAACTGCATTTAAAGAAAATGACTTCAGACTCATCTAAAATTATATATTGTATTAATGGCCATATCTCCGTCAAAAATGGGCCCACTCCAATAATAAAGTTACTTTTAGAAATTGCTCGATTTTTTAAACAAAACTGCATTTAAACAAAATGACTTCAGACTCATCTAAAATTATATATTATATTAATGGCCATATCTCTGTCAAAAATGGCCCCACTTCAAATATGAAGGTATTTTTAGAAATTGCTCGATTTGTGAAACAAAACTGCATTTAAACAAAATGACTTCAGACTCATCAAAAGTTATATATTGTATTAATGGCCATATCTCTGTCAAAAATGGCCCCACTTCCAATATGGAGTTACTTTTAGAAATTGCTCGATTTTTAAACAAAACTGCATTTAAAGAAAATGTCTTCAGACTCATCCAAAATTATTTATTGTATTAATGGCCATATCTCTGTCAAAAATAGTCCCACTTCAAATATGAAGGTATTTTTAGAAATTGCTCGATTTGTGAAACAAAACTGCATTTAAACAAAATGACTTCAGACTCATCTAAAGTTATATATTTTATTAATGGCCATATCTCCGTCAAAAATGGCCCCATTTCAAATATGGAGTTACTTTTAGAAATTGCTCGATTTTTTAAACAAAACTGCATTTAAAGAAAATGACTTCAGACTCATCTAAAATTATATATTATATTAATGGCCATATCTCCGTCAAAAATGGCCCCACGCCAATAATGAAGTTATTTTTAGACTTTGCTCGATTTTTGAAACAAAACTGCATTTAAACAAAATGACTTCAGACTCATCTAAAATTATATATTGTATTAATGGCCATATCTCCGTCAAAAATGGCCCCACTTCAAATATGAAGTTATTTTTAGAAATTGCTCGATTTTTGAAACAAAACTGCATTTAAAGAAAATGTCTTCAGACTCATCTAAAATTATATATTGTATTAATGGCCATATCTCCGTCAAAAATGGCCCCACTTCAAATATGAAGGTATTTTTAGAAATTGCTCGATTTTTTGAAACAAAACTGCATTTAAACAAAATGACTTCAGACTCATCTAAAATTATATATTGTATTAATGGCCATATCTCCGTCAAAAATGGCCCCACTTCAAATATGAAGGTATTTTTAGAATTTGCTCGATTTTTAAAACAAAACTGCATTTAAAAAAAATGTCTTCAGACTCATCCAAAATTATATATTATATTAATGGCCATATCTCCGTCAAAAATGGCCCCACTTCAAATATGAAGGTATTTTTAGAATTTGCTCGATTTTTGAAACAAAACTGCATTTAAACAAAATGACTTCAGACTCATCTAAAATTATATATTGTATTAATGGCCATATCTCCGTCAAAAATGGCCCCACTTCAAATATGAAGGTATTTTTAGAATTTGCTCGATTTTTAAAACAAAACTGCATTTAAAGAAAATGACTTCAGACTCATCTAAAATTATATATTATATTAATGGCCATATCTCCGTCAAAAATGGCCCCACTTCAAATATGAAGGTATTTTTAGAAATTGCTCGATTTTTTGAAACAAAACTGCATTTAAAGAAAATGTCTTCAGACTCATCTAAAATTATATATTGTATTAATGGCCATATCTCCGTCAAAAATGGCCCCACTTCAAATATGAAGTTATTTTTAGAAATTGCTCGATTTTTGAAACAAAACTGCATTTAAACAAAATGACTTCAGACTCATCTAAAATTATATATTGTATTAATGGCCATATCTCCGTCAAAAATGGCCCCACTTCAAATATGAAGGTATTTTTAGAATTTGCTCGATTTTTGAAACAAAACTGCATTTAAAGAAAATGACTTCAGACTCATCTAAAATTATATATTATATTAATGGCCATATCTCCGTCAAAAATGGCCCCACTTCAAATATGAAGGTATTTTTAGAAATTTGCTCGATTTTTGAAACAAAACTGCATTTAAACAAAATGACTTCAGACTCATCTAAAATTATATATTGTATTAATGGCCATATCTCTGTCAAAAATGGCCCCACTTCAAATATGAAGTTATTTTTAGACTTTGCTCGATTTTTGAAACAAAACTGCATTTAAAGAAAATGTCTTCAGACTCATCTAAAATTATATATTGTATTAATGGCCATATCTCCGTCAAAAATGGCCCCACTTCAAATATGAAGTTACTTTTAGAAATTGCTCGATTTTTGAAACAAAACTGCATTTAAAGAAAATGACTTCAGACTCATCTAAAATTATATATTATATTAATGGCCATATCTCCGTCAAAAATGGCCCCACTTCAAATATGAAGTTATTTTTAGAATTTGCTCGATTTTTAAAACAAAACTGCATTTAAAGAAAATTTAAATTTAATTTCAAAATGACTTCACTATCTAAAGTTATATATTGTATTAATTGCAAAATTAACTGTATTTAATGAAAATGTCTTCAGACTCATCTAAATTATATATTGTATTAATGGCCATATCTCCGTCAAAAATGGCCCCACATAAAATATGAATGTTACTTTTTGAAATTACTCGATTTTTTAAAAAAAAAAATTTAAAGAGAATGACTTCAGACTAATCTAAAAGTATATATTGTATTAATGGCCATATCTCCGTCAAAAATGGCCCCACGCCAATAATGAAGTTATTTTTATACTTTGCTCGATTTATGAATCAAAACTGCATTTAAAGGAAATGACTGCAGACTCATCTAAAATTATATATTATATTAATGGCCATATCTCTCTCAAAAATGGGCCCACTCCAATAATAAAGTTACTTTTAGAAATTGCTCGATTTTTTAAACAAAACTGCACTTAAACAAAATGACTTCAGACTCATCTAAAATTATATATTATATTAATGGCCATATCTCTGTCAAAATTGGCCCCACTTCAAATATGAAGGTATTTTTAGAAATTGCTCGAATTGTGAAACAAAACTGCATTTATACAAAATGACTTCAGACTCATCAAAAGTTATATATTGTATTAATGGCCATATCTGTGTCAAAAATGGCCCCACTTCCAATATGGAGTTACTTTAAGAAATTGCTCGATTTTTAAACAAAACTGCATTTAAAGAAAATGTCTTCAGACTCATCCAACATTATTTATTGTATTAATGGCCATATCTCTGTCAAAAATAGTCCCACTTCAAATATGAAGGTATTTTTAGAAATTGCTCGATTTGTGAAACAAAACTGCATTTAAACAAAATGACTTCAGACTCATCTAAAGTTACATATTTTATTAATGGCCATATCTCCGTCAAAAATGGCCCCATTTCAAATATGGAGTTACTTTTAGAAATTGCTCGATTTTTTAAACAAAACTGCATTTAAAGAAAATGACTTCAGACTCGTCTAAAATTATATATTATGTTAATGGCCATATCTCCGTCAAAAATGGCCCCACGCCAATAATGAAGTTATTTTTAGACTTTGCTCGATTTTTGAAACAAAACTGCATTAAAACAAAATGATTTCAGACTCATCTAAAATTATATATTGTATTAATGGCCATATCTCCATCAAAAATGGCCCCACATAAAATATGAAGTTATTTTTATACTTTGCTCGATTTTTGAAACAAAACTGCATTTAAAGAATATGTCTTCAGACTCATCTAAAATTATATATTGTATTAATGGCCATATCTCCGTCAAAAATGGCCCCACATAAAATATGAAGGTATTTTTAGAAATTGCTCGATCTGTGAAACAAAACTGCATTTAAACAAAATGACTTCAGACTCATCTAAAGTTATATATTTTATTAATGGCCATATCTCCGTCAAAAATGGCCCCACTTCAAATATGAAGGTATTTTTAGAATTTGCTCGATTTTTAAAACAAAACTGCATTTAAAAAAAATGTCTTCAGACTCATCCAAATTAATGTATTATATTAATGGCCATATCTCCGTCAAAAATGGCTCCACTTCAAATATGAAGGTATTTTTAGAATTTGCTCGATTTTTGAAACAAAACTGAATTTAAACAAAATGACTTCAGACTCATCTAAAATTATATATTGTATTAATGGCCACATCTCCGTCAAAAATGGCCCCACTTCATATATGAAGGTATTTTTAGAATTTGCTAGATTTTTAAAACAAAACTGCATTTAAAGAAAATGTCTTCAGACTCATCCAAATTTATATATTATATTAATGGCCATATCTCCGTCAAAAATGGCCCCACTTCAAATATGAAGGTATTTTTAGAAATTGCTCGATTTTTGAAACAAAACTGCATTTAAACAAAATGACTTCAGACTCATCTAAAATTATATATTGTATTAATGGCCATATCTCCGTCAAAAATGGCCCCACTTCAAATATGAAGGTATTTTTAGAATTTGCTCGATTTTTAAAACAAAACTGCATTTAAAGAATATGTCTTCAGACTCATCCAAATTTATGTATTATATTAATGGCCATATCTCCGTCAAAAATGGCTCCACTTCAAATATGAAGGTATTTTTAGAATTTGCTCGATTTTTGAAACAAAACTGAATTTAAACAAAATGACTTCAGACTCATCTAAAATTATATATTGTATTAATGGCCATATCTCCGTCAAAAATGGCCCCACTTCAAATATGAAGGTATTTTTAGAATTTGCTAGATTTTTAAAACAAAACTGCATTTAAACAAAATGACTTCAGACTCATCTAAAATTATATATTATATTAATGGCCATATCTCTGTCAAAATTGGCCCCACTTCAAATATGAAGGTATTTTTAGAAATTGCTCGATTTGTGAAACAAAACTGCATTTATACAAAATGACTTCAGACTCATCAAAAGTTATGTATTGTATTAATGGCCATATCTCTGTCAAAAATGGCCCCACTTCCAATATGGAGTTACTTTTAGAAATTGCTCGATTTTTAAACAAAACGGCATTTAAAGAAAATGTCTTCAGACCCATCCAAGATTATTTATTGTATTAATGGACATATCTCTGTCAAAAATAGTCCCACTTCAAATATGAAGGTATTTTTAGAAATTGCTCGATTTGTGAAACAAAACTGCATTTAAACAAAATGACTTCAGACTCATCTAAAGTTATATATTTTATTAATGGCCATATCTCCGTCAAAAATGGCCCCATTTCAAATATGGAGTTACTTTTAGAATTTGCTCGATTTTTGAAAAAAAACTGAATTTAAACAAAATGACTTCAGACTCATCTAATATTATATATTATGTTAATGGCCATATCTCCGTCAAAAATGGCCCCACTTCAAATATGAAGGTATTTTTAGAATTTGCTCGATTTTTAAAACAAAACTGCATTTAAAGAAAATGCCTTCAGACTCATCCAAATTTATATATTATATTAATGGCCATATCTCCGTCAAAAATGGCCCCACTTCAAATATGAAGGTATTTTTAGAAATTGCTCGATTTGTGAAACAAAACTGCATTTAAACAAAATGACTTCAGACTCATCTAAAATTATATATTGTATTAATGGCCATATCTCTGTCAAAAATGGCATCACTTCAAATATGAAGTTATTTTTATACTTTGCTCGATTTTTGAAACAAAACTGCATTTAAAGAAAATGTCTTCAGACTCATCTAAAATTATATATTGTATTAATGGCCATATCTCCGTCAAAAATGGCCCCACATAAAATATGAAGTTACTTTTAGAAATTGCTCGATTTTTGAAACAAAACTGCTTTTAAAGAAAATGACTTCAGACTCATCTAATATTATATATTATGTTAATGGCCATATCTCCGTCAAAAATGGCCCCACTTCAAATATGAAGGTATTTTTAGAATTTGCTCGATTTTTAAAACAAAACTGCATTTAAAGAAAATGTCTTCAGACTCATCCAAATTTATGTATTATATTAATGGCCATATCTCCGTCAAAAATGGCTCCACTTCAAATATGAAGGTATTTTTAGAATTTGCTCGATTTTTGAAAAAAAACTGAATTTAAACAAAATGACTTCAGACTCATCTAAAGTTATATATTGTATTAATGGCCATATCTCTGTCAAAAATGGCATCACTTCAAATATGGAGTTACTTTTAGAAATTGCTCGATTTTTTAAACAAAACTGTATTTAATGAAAATGTCTTCAGACTCATCTAAATTATATATTGTATTAATGGCCATATCTCCGTCAAAAATGGCCCCACATAAAATATGAAGTTACTTTTAGAAATTGCTCGATTTTTGAAACAAAACTGCATTTAAAGAGAATGACTTCAGACTAATCTAAAAGTATATATTGTATTAATGGCCATATCTCCGTCAAAAATGGCCCCACGCCAATAATGAAGTTATTTTTATACTTTGCTCGATTTATGAATCAAAACTGCATTTAAAGGAAATGACTGTTAAATTTCAGACTCATCTAAAATTATATATTATATTAATGGCCATATCTCCGTCAAAAATGGCCCCACTCAAATAATGAAGTTATTTTTAGAAATTGCTCGATTTTTTAAACAAAACTGCATTTAAACAAAATGACTTCAGACTCATCTAAAATTATATATTATATTAATGGCCATATCTCTGTCAAAAATGGCCCCACTTCAAATATGAAGGTATTTTTAGAAATTGCTCGATTTTTTGAAACAAAACTGCATTTAAAGAAAATGACTTCAGACTCATCTAAAATTATATATTGTATTAATGGCCATATCTCCGTCAAAAATGGCCCCACTTCAAAATATGAAGTTATTTTTAGAAATTGCTCGATTTTTGAAACAAAACTGCATTTAAACAAAATGACTTCAGACTCATCTAAAATTATATATTATATTAATGGCCATATCTCCGTCAAAAATGGCCCCACTTCAAAATATGAAGGTATTTTTAGAAATTTGCTCGATTTTTGAAACAAAACTGCATTTAAAGAAAATGACTTCAGACTCATCTAAAATTTATATATTGTATTAATGGCCATATCTCCGTCAAAAATGGCCCCACTTCAAATATGAAGGTATTTTTAGAAATTGCTCGATTTTGTGAAACAAAACTGCATTTAAACAAAATGACTTCAGACTCATCTAAAATTATATATTGTATTAATGGCCATATCTCCGTCAAAAATGGCCCCACTTCAAATATGAAGGTATTTTTAGAATTTGCTCGATTTTTTGAAACAAAACTGCATTTAAAGAAAATGTCTTCAGACTCATCCAAAATTATATATTATATTAATGGCCATATCTCCGTCAAAAATGGCCCCACTTCAAATATGAAGGTATTTTTAGAAATTTGCTCGATTTTTGAAACAAAACTGCATTTAAAGAAAATGACTTCAGACTCATCTAAAATTATATATTGTATTAATGGCCATATCTCTGTCAAAAATGGCCCCACTTCAAATATGAAGTTACTTTTTAGAAATTGCTCGATTTTTGAAACAAAACTGCATTTAAAGAAAATGTCTTCAGACTCATCTAAAATTATATATTATATTAATGGCCATATCTCCGTCAAAAATGGCCCCACTTCAAAATATGAAGGTACTTTTTAGAAATTGCTCGATTTTTGAAACAAAACTGCATTTAAACAAAATGACTTCAGACTCATCTAAAATTATATATTGTATTAATGGCCATATCTCCGTCAAAAATGGCCCCACTTCAAATATGAAGGTATTTTTAGAAATTTGCTCGATTTTTGAAACAAAACTGCATTTAAAGAAAATGACTTCAGACTCATCTAAAATTATATATTATATTAATGGCCATATCTCCGTCAAAAATGGCCCCACTTCAAATATGAAGGTATTTTTAGAAATTTGCTCGATTTTTGAAACAAAACT
>JAEIFX010001179.1:0-50538 GCA_018904325.1 Drosophila murphyi
ATGGAGATATGGCCATTACTACTATATATAATTTCAGATGAGTCTGAAGACATTTTCTTTGAATGTAGTTTGTTTCAAAAATCCAGCAATTTCTAAAAAAAACTCTATATGGTGGGGCCATTTTTTGACGGAGATATGGCCATTACAATATATAATTTCAGATGAGTCTGAAGACATTTTCATTAAATGCGGCTTTTTGTTTCAAAAATCGAGCAAATTTCTAAAAATACATTCATATTTTATGTGGGGCCATTTTTGACGGAGATATGGCCATTAATACAATTTATAATTTTAGATGAGTCTGAAGACATTTTCATTAAATGCAGTTTTGTTTAGAAAACCAGCAATTTCTATAAGTAACTCCTTATTTGAAGTGATGCCATTTTTTGGACAGAGATATGGCCATTAATATAATATATCGGTTTAGATGAGTCTGAAGTCATTTTGTTTAAATGCAGTTTTGTTTCAAAAATCGAGCAAATTCTAAAAATACCTTCATATTTGAAGTGGGGCCATTTTTTATGGAGATATGGCCATTAATACAATACATAATTTTAGATGAGTCTGTAGTCATTTTGTTTAAATTCAGTTTTGCTCAAAAATCGAGCAAATTCTAAAAATAATTTATTTAGAGCGGGGCCATTTTTTGACGGAGATATGGCCATTAATATAATATATAAATTTGATGAGTCTGAACCCATTTTCTTTAAATGCAGTTTTGTTTCAAAAATCGACCACTGCAAGTAACTTCATATTTTATCAAAAAAAACTTTTGACGGAGATATGGCCATTAATACAATATATAATTTTAGATGAGTCTGAAGTCATTTTCTTTAAATGCAGCTTTGTTTCAAAAATCGAGCAAATTTTAAAAATACCTTCAGATTTTAAGTGGGGCCATTTTTGACTTAGATATGGCCATTAATACAATATTTAATTTTAGATGAGTCTGAAGACATTTTCTTTAAATGCAGTTCTGTTTCAAAAATCGAGCAAATTCTAAAGGCAACTTCATATTTTATGTGGGGCCATATTTAGTGAGATAAAGCCATTAATACAGAATATAATTTTATATGAGTCTGAAGTCATTTTAATTGAAGTTTTGTTTCAAAAAATCGAGCAAATTCTAAAAAATACCTTCATATTTGAGTGAAAGTTTGGAGAAAAAATAAATATATAATTTTAGATGAGTCTGATTCATTTTCCTTAAATGCAGTTTTGCTCACAGCAATTTCTAAAAGTAACTTCATATTTTAAGTGGGGCCATTTTTTACGGAGATATGGCCATTAATACAATATATAATTTTAGATGCGTCTGAAGACATTTTCTTTTAAATGCAGTTTTACTTCAAAAATCGAGCAAATTCTAAAAATATCTTCAGATTTGGTAAATAAAAAATTTTTGAGGGATATATGGCCATTAATACAATATATAATTTTAGATAGAGTCTCAAGACATTTTCTTTTAAATGCAGTTTTATTTCAAAATCGAATAATTTCTGAAAGTAACTACCTATTTGAAGTGGATCTATTTTTGACAGAGATATGGCCCTGAATACAATATATAATTTTAGATGAGTCTGAAGACATTTTCTTTAAAAGCAGTTTTGTTTCAAAAATCCAGCAATTTCTAAAAGTAACTCCATATTTGAAATGGAGGCATTTTTGACAGAGATATGGCCATTAATAAAATATATAATTTTAGATGAGTCTGAAGTCATTTTGTTTAAATGACGGAGATATGGCCATTAATACAATATATAATTTTAGATGAGTCTGAAGTCATTTTCTTTAAATGCAGTTTCGTTTCAAAAATCGACGGTATGCAACTTCACATTTTATGTGGGGCCATTTTTGACGGCGATATGGCCATTAATACAATATATAAATTTGGATGAGTCTGAAGACATTTTCTTTAAATGCAGTTTTGTTTAAAAAATCGAGCAATTTCTAAAAGTAACTCCATATTTGAAGTGATGCCATTTTTGACAGAGATATGGCCATTAATAAAATATAGATGAGTCTGAAGTCATTTTGTTTAAATGACGGAGATATGGCCATTAATACAATATATAATTTTAGATGAGTCTGAAGTCATTTTCTTTAAATGCAGTTTCGTTTCAAAAATTGAGCAATTTCTAAAAGAAACTTCACATTTTATGTGGGGCCATATTTGACGGCGATATGCCATTAATACAATATATAATTTTGGATGAGTCTGAAGTTAATTTTTAAATGTGCCTTTGTTTTAAAAATGAGCAATTTCTAAAAGTAACTCTTTATTATTGAGGTCTCTTGGGGAGATGGGGCCTTACACATTATAACTTTAGATGAGTCTGAATCATTTAAATGTGCTTTGTTTCACGAGCAATTTCTAAAAATAACCATATTTGAAGGCCCCTTTTGACGGAGGATATCGCCATAAAATGTTTGAGCAGCCTGAAGTCATTTGACTAATGCAGTTTTGTTCCAATTGATCACTTCTAAAAAATACCTTCATATTTGAAGTGAATTGGGAGGAGATATGGCTATTAATGAAGAATATATCATTTTAGATGAGTTCATATTCTTTAAATGCAGTTTTGAACATAAATCGAGCTAGTATAAAAATAAACTTTCATAGTGATTTGGGAGATATGCCATAATTAATATATAAATGAGTCTGGAAAGGGGGGGTTTAAATGCAGCTTTGTTTCAATGAGTGTAATTTTCGCTTTTTAGAGAGAGTAATAATAAATTACTATAATATTAGATGAGTTCCTGAAGTTCATTTAACAGTTTTGACTATAAATCGAAAGATTATGTAGGGCTGCGATTTAGCCATTAATACAATATATATTTTAGATTATCGGAAGTCACTTAGTAAATTTCTATAAATTCTTCTAAAGTTACCATATTTCAATAAAATAAATTTGACGGAGATATGGCCATTAATACATTATATATTTTAGATGAAGTCTGAAGAAATATTTAAATGCAGTTTTGTTAAAAAATCGAGCTACTTTCAAAGTAAACCTTAAATTTGGAGATATCACAATATAGATGAGTCTGAAGTCATTTTACTGCAGTTTTGTTTCATTGTCGAGCAATTTCGGAAAACAACGGGGGGCTTGACGGAGATATGGCCATTAATATAATATAGATGTCTGACATTTTTAAACGCAGTTTTGTTTAAAAACAAAACTGCATTTTAAAGAAAATGTCTTCAGACTAAAATTTTATATATTATATTAATGGCCATATTTCAAAAATGGCCCACTTAAAATAAAGGTATTTTTAGAATTGCCCGATTTTGAAAAAAGTCTGCATTAAAGTAAGTGTCTTCAGACTCCCATCTAAACTTATTTATTATATTAATGGCCATATCTCCGCCAAAAATGGCCCCACTTAATTATGAAGTTATTTTTAAATTGCTCGATTTTTGAAACAAAACTGCATTTAAAAAAAACGACTTCAGACTCATCTAAAATTATATATTGTATTAATGGCCATATCTCCGTCAAAATGGCCCCACACCCATAAAATATGAAGTTATTTTTAGAAATTGCTCGATTTTTGAAACAAAACTGCATTTAAAGAAAATGACTTCAGACTCATCTAAAATTATATATTATATTAATGGCCATATCTCTGTCAAAAAATGGCCCCCTTCAAATATGAAGGTATTTTTGAAACTTTGCTCGATTTTTAAACAAAACTGCATTTAAACAAAATGACTTCAGACTCATCTAAAGTTATATATTGTATTAATGGCCATATCTCCGTCAAAAATGGCCCCACTTCAAATATGGAGTTATTTTTAGAAATTGCTCGATTTTTGAAACAAAACTGCATTTAAAGAAAATGTCTTCAGACTCATCTAAAATTATTTATTTTTTTTATGGCCATATTCTGTCAAAAATGGCCCCACTCCAAAATATGAAGTTACTTTTAGAAATTGCTCGATTTTTGAAACAAAACTGCATTTAAAGAAAATGTCTTCAGACTCATCTAAAATTATATATTGTATTAATGGCCATATCTCCGTCAAAAATGGCCCCACTTCAAAATATGAAGTTACTTTTAGAAATTGCTCGATTTTTTGAAACAAAACTGCATTTAAAGAAAATGACTTCAGACTCATCTAAAATTATATATTGTATTAATGGCCATATCTCCGTCAAAAATGGCCCCCACTTAAAATATGAAGGTATTTTTAGAATTTGCTCGATTTTTGAAACAAAACTGCATTTAAAGAAAATGTCTTCAGACTCATCTAAAATTATATATTGTATTAATGGCCATATCTCTGTCAAAAATGGCCCCACTTCAAATATGAAGGTATTTTTTAGAAATTGCTCGATTTTTGAAACAAAACTGCATTTAAAGAAAATGACTTCAGACTCATCTAAAATTATATATTTTTATGGTTATTGTATTAACCCGTCAAAAATGGCCCCACTTCAAAATATGAAGGTATTTTTAGAAATTGCTCGATTTTTTGAAACAAAACTGCATTTAAAGAAAATGACTTCAGACTCATCTAAAATTATATATTGTATTAATGGCCATATCTCCGTCAAAAATGGCCCCACTTAAAATATGAAGGTATTTTAGAAATTGCTCGATTTTTTGAAACAAAACTGCATTTAAAGAAAATGACTTCAGACTCATCTAAAATTATATATTTATTAATGGCCATATCTCCGTCAAAAATGGCCCCACTTCAAATATGAAGGTATTTTTAGAAATTGCTCGATTTTTGAAACAAAACTGCATTTAAAGAAAATGACTTCAGACTCATCTAAAATTATATATTGTATTAATGGCCATATCTCCGTCAAAAATGGCCCCACTTCAAATATGAAGTTATTTTTAGAAATTGCTCGATTTTTGAAACAAAACTGCATTTAAAGAAAATGACTTCAGACTCATCTAAAATTATATATTGTATTAATGGCCATATCTCCGTCAAAAATGGCCCCACTTCAAATATGAAGGTATTTTTAGAATTTGCTCGATTTTTGAAACAAAACTGCATTTAAAGAAAATGACTTCAGACTCATCTAAAATTATATATTATATTAATGGCCATATCTCCGTCAAAAATGGCCCCACTTCAAATATGAAGTTATTTTAGAAATTGCTCGATTTTTTGAAACAAAACTGCATTTAAAGAAAATGACTTCAGACTCATCTAAAATTATATATTGTATTAATGGCCATATCTCTGTCAAAAATGGCCCCACTTCAAATATGAAGTTACTTTTAGAAATTGCTCGATTTTTGAAACAAAACTGCATTTAAAGAAAATGACTTCAGACTCATCTAAAATTATATATTGTATTAATGGCCATATCTCCGTCAAAAATGGCCCCACTTAAAATATGAAGTTACTTTTAGAAATTGCTCGATTTTTGAAACAAAACTGCATTTAAAGAAAATGACTTCAGACTCATCTAAAATTATATATTGTATTAATGGCCATATCTCCGTCAAAAATGGCCCCACTTCAAATATGAAGTTACTTTTAGAAGTTGCTCTATTTTTGAAACAAAACTGCATTTAAAGAAAATGACTTCAGACTCATCTAAAATTATATATATTGTATTAATGGCCATATCTCGTCAAAAATGGCCCCACTTCAAATATGAAGGTATTTTTAGCATTTGCTCGATTTTTGAAACAAAACTGCATTTAAAGAAAATGTCTTCAGACTCATCTAAAATTATATATTATATTAATGGCCATATCTCCGTCAAAAATGGCCCCACTTAAAATATGAAGGTATTTTTAGAAATTGCTCGATTTTTGAAACAAAACTGCATTTAAAGAAAATGTCTTCAGACTCATCTAAAATTTATATATTGTATTAATGGCCATATCTCCGTCAAAAAATGGCCCCACTTCAAATATGAAGTTACTTTTAGAAATTGCTCGATTTTTGAAACAAAACTGCATTTAAAGAAAATGTCTTCAGACTCATCTAAAATTATATATTGTATTAATGGCCATATCTCCGTCAAAAATGGCATCCACTTCAAATATGAAGTTATTTTTAGAAATTGCTCGATTTTTGAAACAAAACTGCATTTAAAGAAAATGTCTTCAGACTCATCTAAAATTATATATTGTATTAATGGCCATATCTCCGTCAAAAATGGCCCCACTTAAAATATGAAGTTATTTTTAGAAATTTGCTCGATTTTTTGAAACAAAACTGCATTTAAAGAAAATGACTTCAGACTCATCTAAAATTATATATTGTATTAATGGCCATATCTCCGTCAAAAATGGCCCCACTTAAAATATGAAGGTATTTTTAGAAATTGCTCGATTTTTGAAACAAAACTGCATTTAAAGAAAATGTCTTCAGACTCATCTAAAATTATATATTATATTAATGGCCATATCTCCGTCAAAAATGGCCCCACTTCAAATATGAAGGTATTTTTAGAATTTGCTCGATTTTTGAAACAAAACTGCATTTAAACAAAATGACTTCAGACTCATCTAAAATTATATATTGTATTAATGGCCATATCTCCGTCAAAAATGGCCCCACTTCAAATATGAAGGTATTTTTAGAATTTGCTCGATTTTTAAAACAAAACTGCATTTAAAGAAAATGTCTTCAGACTCATCCAAATTTATATATTATATTAAAGGCCATATCTCCGTCAAAAATGGCCCCACTTCAAATATGAAGGTATTTTTAGAAATTGCTCGATTTGTGAAACAAAACTGCATTTAAACAAAATGACTTCAGACTCATCTAAAGTTATATATTGTATTAATGGCCATATCTCTGTCAAAAATGGCATCACTTCAAATATGGAGTTACTTATAGAAATTGCTGGATTTTCTAAACAAAACTGCATTTAATGAAAATGTCTTCAGACTCATTTAAATTATATATTGTATTAATGGCCATATCTCCGTCAAAAATGGCCCCACACAAAAATGTGAAGTTGCCTTTTATACTTTGCTCGATTTATGAATCAAAACTGCATTTAAAGAAAATGTCTTCAGACTCATCTAAAATATATATATTATCTCCATCAAATAATGAAGGTATTTTTAGAATTTGCTCGATTTTTTGAAACAAAACTGCATTTAAAGAAAATGTCTTCAGACTCATCTAAAATTATATTTTGTATTAATGGCCATATCTCTGTCAAAAATGGCCCCACATAAAATGTGAAGTTGCTTTTAGAATTTGCTCGATTTTTGAAACAAGAACTGCATTTAAAGAAAATGTCTTCAGACTCATCTAAAATTATATATTGTATTAATGGCCATATCTCCGTCAAAAATGGCCCCACTTCAAATATGAAGGTATTTTTAAAATTTGCTCGATTTTTGAAACAAAACTGCATTTAAAGAAAATGACTTCAGACTCATCTAAAATTATATATTGTATTAATGGCCATATCTCCGTCAAAAATGGCCCCACTTAAAATATGAAGTTACTTTTAGAAATTGCTCGATTTTTGAAACAAAACTGCATTTAAAGAAAATGTCTTCAGACTCATCCAAATTTATATATTATATTAATGGCCATATCTCCGTCAAAAATGGCCCCACTTCAAATATGAAGGTATTTTTAGAAATTGCTCGATTTTTGAAACAAAACTGCATTTAAACAAAATGACTTCAGACTCATCTAAAATTATATATTGTATTAATGGCCATATCTCCGTCAAAAATGGCCCCACTTCAAATATGAAGGTATTTTTAGAATTTGCTCGATTTTTGAAACAAAACTGCATTTAAAGAAAATGTCTTCAGACTCATCCAAATTATATATTATATTAATGGCCATATCTCCGTCAAAAATGGCCCCACTTCAAATATGAAGGTATTTTTAGAAATTGCTCGATTTTTGAAACAAAACTGCATTTAAACAAAATGACTTCAGACTCATCTAAAATTATATATTGTATTAATGGCCATATCTCTGTCAAAAATGGCCCAACCTAAAATAATGAAGTTATTTTTAGAATTTGCTCGATTTTTGAAACAAAACTGCATTTAAACAAAATGACTTCAGACTCATCTAAAATTATATATTGTATTAATGGCCATATCTCTGTCAAAAATGGCCCCACTTAAAATATGAAGGTATTTTTAGAAATTGCTCGATTTATGAAACAAAACTGCATTTAAAGAAAATGACTTCAGACTCATCTAAAATTATATATTATATTAATGGCCATATCTCTGTCAAAAATGGCCCCACTTAAAATATGAAGGTATTTTTAGAAATTGCTCGATTTTTGAAACAAAACTGCATTTAAAGAAAATGTCTTCAGACTCATCTAAAATTATATATTGTATTAATGGCCATATCTCTGTCAAAAATGGCCCCACTTAAAATATGAAGTTATTTTTAGAAATTGCTCGATTTTTGAAACAAAACTGCATTTAAAGAAAATGACTTCAGACTCATCTAAAATTATATATTATATTAATGGCCATATCTCCGTCAAAAATGGCCCCACTTCAAATATGAAGTTATTTTTAGAAATTGCTCGATTTTTGAAACAAAACTGCATTTAAAGAAAATGACTTCAGACTCATCTAAAATTATATATTGTATTAATGGCCATATCTCTGTCAAAAATGGCCCACTTCAAATATGAAGTTACTTTTAGAAATTGCTCGATTTTTGAAACAAAACTGCATTTAAAGAAAATGTCTTCAGACTCATCTAAAATTATATATTGTATTAATGGCCATATCTCCGTCAAAAATGGCCCCACATAAAATATGAAGGTATTTTTAGAATTTGCTCGATTTTTGAAACAAAACTGCATTTAAAGAAAATGACTTCAGACTCATCTAAAATTATATATTGTATTAATGGCCATATCTCCGTCAAAAATGGCCCCACTTCAAAAATGAAGTTACTTTTAGAAATTGCTCGATTTTTTGAAACAAAACTGCATTTAAAGAAAATGACTTCAGACTCATCTAAAATTATATATTGTATTAATGGCCATATCTCTGTCAAAAATGGCCCCACTTCAAATATGAAGTTACTTTTAGAAATTGCTCGATTTTTGAAACAAAACTGCATTTAAAGAAAATGACTTCAGACTCATCTAAAATTATATATTGTATTAATGGCCATATCTCCGTCAAAAATGGCCCCACTTCAAATATGAAGGTATTTTTAGAATTTGCTCGATTTTTGAAACAAAACTGCATTTAAAGAAAATGACTTCAGACTCATCTAAAATTATATATTGTATTAATGGCCATATCTCCGTCAAAAATGGCCCCACTTCAAATATGAAGGTATTTTTAGAAATTGCTCGATTTTTGAAACAAAACTGCATTTAAAGAAAATGACTTCAGACTCATCTAAAATTATATATTGTATTAATGGCCATATCTCCGTCAAAAAATGGCCCCACTTAAAATATGAAGTTACTTTTAGAAATTGCTCGATTTTTGAAACAAAACTGCATTTAAAGAAAATGACTTCAGACTCATCTAAAATTATATATTGTATTAATGGCCATATCTCCGTCAAAAATGGCCCCACTTCAAATATGAAGGTATTTTTAGAAATTGCTCGATTTTTGAAACAAAACTGCATTTAAAGAAAATGACTTCAGACTCATCTAAAATTATATATTGTATTAATGGCCATATCTCCGTCAAAAATGGCCCCACTTCAAATATGAAGGTATTTTTAGAAATTGCTCGATTTTTGAAACAAAACTGCATTTAAAGAAAATGACTTCAGACTCATCTAAAATTATATATTGTATTAATGGCCATATCTCCGTCAAAAATGGCCCCACTTCAAATATGAAGTTACTTTTAGAAATTGCTCGATTTTTGAAACAAAACTGCATTTAAAGAAAATGACTTCAGACTCATCTAAAATTATATATTATATTAATGGCCATATCTCTGTCAAAAATGGCCCCACTTCAAATATGGGAGTTATTTTTAGAAATTGCTCGATTTTTGAAACAAAACTGCATTTAAAGAAAATGACTTCAGACTCATCTAAAATTATATATTGTATTAATGGCCATATCTCTGTCAAAAATGGCCCCACTTCAAATATGAAGTTATTTTTAGAAATTGCTCGATTTTTGAAACAAAACTGCATTTAAAGAAAATGACTTCAGACTCATCTAAAATTATATATTGTATTAATGGCCATATCTCCGTCAAAAATGGCCCCACTTCAAATATGAAGGTATTTTTAGAAATTGCTCGATTTTTGAAACAAAACTGCATTTAAAGAAAATGACTTCAGACTCATCTAAAATTATATATTGTATTAATGGCCATATCTCTGTCAAAAATGGCCCCACTTCAAATATGAAGTTATTTTTAGAATTTGCTCGATTTTTGAAACAAAACTGCATTTAAAGAAAATGACTTCAGACTCATCTAAAATTATATATTGTATTAATGGCCATATCTCTGTCAAAAATGGCCCCACTTCAAATATGAAGTTACTTTTAGAAATTGCTCGATTTTTGAAACAAAACTGCATTTAAAGAAAATGACTTCAGACTCATCTAAAATTATATATTGTATTAATGGCCATATCTCTGTCAAAAATGGCCCCACTTAAAATATGAAGTTATTTTTAGAAATTGCTCGATTTTTGAAACAAAACTGCATTTAAAGAAAATGACTTCAGACTCATCTAAAATTATATATTGTATTAATGGCCATATCTCTGTCAAAAATGGCCCCACTTCAAATATGAAGTTACTTTTAGAAATTGCTCGATTTTTGAAACAAAACTGCATTTAAAGAAAATGACTTCAGACTCATCTAAAATTATATATTGTATTAATGGCCATATCTCCGTCAAAAAATGGCCCCACTTCAAATATGAAGTTATTTTTAGAAATTGCTCGATTTTTGAAACAAAACTGCATTTAAAGAAAATGACTTCAGACTCATCTAAAATTATATATTGTATTAATGGCCATATCTCCGTCAAAAATGGCCCCACTTCAAATATGAAGGTATTTTTAGAAATTGCTCGATTTTTGAAACAAAACTGCATTTAAAGAAAATGACTTCAGACTCATCTAAAATTATATATTGTATTAATGGCCATATCTCCGTCAAAAATGGCCCCCCTTCAAATATGAAGTTATTTTTAGAAATTGCTCGATTTTTGAAACAAAACTGCATTTAAAGAAAATGACTTCAGACTCATCTAAAATTATATATTGTATTAATGGCCATATCTCCGTCAAAAATGGCCCCACTTCAAATATGAAGGTATTTTTAGAAATTGCTCGATTTTTGAAACAAAACTGCATTTAAAGAAAATGACTTCAGACTCATCTAAAATTATATATTGTATTAATGGCCATATCTCTGTCAAAAATGGCCCCACTTCAAATATGAAGTTACTTTTAGAAATTGCTCGATTTTTTAAACAAAACTGCATTTAAAGAAAATGTCTTCAGACTCATCTAAAATTATATATTATATTAATGGCCATATCTCCGTCAAAAATGGCCCCACTTAAAATATGAAGGTATTTTTAGAAATTGCTCGATTTTTGAAACAAAACTGCATTTAAAGAAAATGACTTCAGACTCATCTAAAATTATATATTGTATTAATGGCCATATCTCTGTCAAAAATGGCCCCACTTCAAATATGGAGTTATTTTTAGAAATTGCTCGATTTTTGAAACAAAACTGCATTTAAAGAAAATGACTTCAGACTCATCTAAAATTATATATTATATTAATGGCCATATCTCTGTCAAAAATGGCCCCACTTCAAATATGAAGTTATTTTTAGAAATTGCTCGATTTTTGAAACAAAACTGCATTTAAACAAAATGACTTCAGACTCATCTAAAATTATATATTATATTAATGGCCATATCTCTGTCAAAAATGGCCCCACTTCAAATATGAAGTTATTTTTAGAACTTGCTCGATTTTTGAAACAAAACTGCATTTAAAGAAAATGACTTCAGACTCATCTAAAATTATATATTATATTAATGGCCATATCTCCGTCAAAAAATGGCCCCACTTCAAATATGAAGTTATTTTTAGAAATTGCTCGATTTTTGAAACAAAACTGCATTTAAAGAAAATGACTTCAGACTCATCTAAAATTATATATTGTATTATATGGCCATATCTCCGTCAAAAATGGCCCCACTTCAAATATGAAGTTATTTTTAGAAATTGCTCGATTTTTGAAACAAAACTGCATTTAAACAAAATGACTTCAGACTCATCTAAAATTATATATTGTATTAATGGCCATATCTCTGTCAAAAATGGCCCCACTTCAAATATGAAGTTATTTTTAGAAATTGCTCGATTTTTGAAACAAAACTGCATTTAAAGAAAATGACTTCAGACTCATCTAAAATTATATATTATATTAATGGCCATATCTCTGTCAAAAATGGCCCCACTTCAAATATGAAGGTATTTTTAGAAATTGCTCGATTTGTGAAACAAAACTGCATTTAAACAAAATGACTTCAGACTCATCTAAAGTTATTTATTGTATTAATGGCCATATCTCTTTCAAAAATGGCCCCACTTCAAATATGGAGTTACTTTTAGAAATTGCTCGATTTTTAAACAAAACTGCATTTAAAGAAAATGACTTCAGACTCATCTAAAATTATATATTGTATTAATGGCCATATCTCTGTCAAAAATGGCCCCACTTCAAATATGAAGGTATTTTTAGAAATTGCTCGATTTTTGAAACAAAACTGCATTTAAAGAAAATGACTTCAGACTCATCTAAAATTATATATTGTATTAATGGCCATATCTCCGTCAAAAATGGCCCCACTTCAAATATGAAGTTACTTTTAGAAATTGCTCGATTTTTGAAACAAAACTGCATTTAAAGAAAATGACTTCAGACTCATCTAAAATTATATATTATATTAATGGCCATATCTCTGTCAAAAATGGCCCCACTTCAAATATGAAGGTATTTTTAGAAATTGCTCGATTTTTGAAACAAAACTGCATTTAAACAAAATGACTTCAGACTCATCTAAAATTATATATTGTATTAATGGCCATATCTCCGTCAAAAATGGCCCCACTTCAAATATGAAGTTACTTTTAGAAATTGCTCGATTTTTTAAACAAAACTGCATTTAAAGAAAATGACTTCAGACTCATCTAAAATTATATATTGTATTAATGGCCATATCTCCGTCAAAAATGACCCCACTTCAAATATGAAGTTACTTTTAGAAATTGCTCGATTTTTTGAAACAAAACTGCATTTAAACAAAATGACTTCAGACTCATCTAAAATTATATATTGTATTAATGGCCATATCTCCGTCAAAAATGGCCCCACTTCAAATAATGAAGTTACTTTTAGAAATTGCTCGATTTTTGAAACAAAACTGCATTTAAAGAAAATGACTTCAGACTCATCTAAAATTATATATTATATTAATGGCCATATCTCCGTCAAAAATGGCCCCACTTCAAATATGAAGTTACTTTTAGAAATTGCTCGATTTTTGAAACAAAACTGCATTTAAAGAAAATGACTTCAGACTCATCTAAAATTATATATTGTATTAATGGCCATATCTCCGTCAAAAATGGCCCCACTTCAAATATGGAGTTACTTTTAGAAATTGCTCGATTTTTTAAACAAAACTGCATTTAAAGAAAATGTCTTCAGACTCATCCAAAATTATATATTGTATTAATGGCCATATCTCTGTCAAAAATGGCCCCACTTCAAATATGAAGGTATTTTTAGAAATTGCTCGATTTGTGAAACAAAACTGCATTTAAACAAAATGACTTCAGACTCATCTAAAATTATATATTTTATTAATGGCCATATCTCTGTCAAAAATGGCCCCATTTCAAATATGGAGTTACTTTTAGAAATTGCTCGATTTTTTGAAACAAAACTGCATTTAAAGAAAATGACTTCAGACTCATCTAAAATTATATATTGTATTAATGGCCATATCTCCGTCAAAAATGGCCCCACGCCAATTATGAAGTTATTTTTAGACTTTGCTCGATTTTTGAATCAAAACTGCATTTAAAGAAAATGACTTCAGACTCATCTAAAATTATATATTATATTAATGGCCATATCTCTGTCAAAAATGGGCCCCTCAAATAATGAACTTACTTTTAGAAATTGCTCGATTTTTGAAACAAAACTGCATTTAAACAAAATGACTTCAGACTCATCTAAAATTATATATTATATTAATGGCCATATCTCTGTCAAAAATGGCCCCACTTCAAATATGGAGTTACTTTTAGAAATTGCTCGATTTGTGAAGCAAAACTGCATTTAAAGCAAATGACTTCAGACTCATCTAAAGTTATATATTGTATTAATGGCCATATCTCTGTCAAAAATGGCCCCACTTCAAATATGGAGTTACTTTTAGAAATTGATCGATTTTTTTAAACAAAACTGCATTTAAAGAAAATGTCTTCAGACTTATCCAAAATTATTTATTGTATTAATGGCCATATCTCTGTCAAAAATAGTCCCACTTCAAATATGAAGGTATTTTTAGAAATTGCTCGATTTGTGAAACAAAACTGCATTTAAACAAAATGACTTCAGACTCATCTAAAGTTATATATTTTATTAATGGCCATATCTCTGTCAAAAATGGCCCCATTTCAAATATGGAGTTACTTTTAGAAATTGATCGATTTTTTAAACAAGACTGCATTTAAAGAAAATGACTTCAGACTCATCTAAAATTATATATATTTTAAAGCAAATTTAAAAAAAACTTTTAGAAATTGCTCGATTTTTTGAAGCAAAACTGCATTTAAACAAAATGACTTCAGACTCATCTAAAATTATATATTGTATTAATGGCCATATCTCCGTCAAAAATGGCCCCACGCCAATAATTAAGTTATTTTTATACTTTGCTGGATTTATGAATCAAAACTGCATTTAAAGAAAATGACTTCAGACTCATCTAAAATTATATATTATATTAATGGCCATATCTCTGTCAAAAATGGGCCCACTCCAATAATAAAGTTACTTTTAGAAATTGCTCGATTTGTGAAACAAAACTGCATTTAAACAAAATGACTTCAGACTCATCTAAAATTATATATTGTATTAATGGCCATATCTCTGTTAAAATTGGCCCCACTTCAAATATGAAGGTATTTTTAGAAATTGCTCGATTTGTGAAGTAAAACTGCATTTATACAAAATGACTTCAGACTCATCTAAAGTTATATGTTGTATTAATGGCCATATCTCTGTCAAAAATGGCCCCACTTCAAATATGGAGTTACTTTTAGAAATTGATCGATTTTTTAAACAAAACTGCATTTAAAGAAAATGTCTTCAGACTTATCCAAGATTATTTATTGTATTAATGGCCATATGTCTGTCAAAAAAAGTCCCACTTCAAATATGAAGGTATTTTTAGAAATTGCTCGATTTGTGAAACAAAACTGCATTTCAACAAAATGACTTCAGACTCATCTAAAAATATATATTTTATTAATGGCCATATCTCTGTCAAAAATGGCCCCATTTCAAATATGGAGTTACTTTTAGAAATTGCTCGATTTTTTAAACAAAACTGCTTTTAAAGAAAATGACTTCAGACTCGTCTAAAATTATATATTATGTTAATGGCCATATCTCCGCCAAAAATGGCCCCACGCCAATAATGAAGTTATTTTTAGACTTTGCTCGATTTTTGAAACAAAACTGCATTAAAACAAAATGACTTCAGACTCATCTAAAATTATATATTGTATTAATGGCCATATCTCTGTCAAAAATGGCCCCACATAAAATATGAAGTTATTTTTATACTTTGCTCGATTTATGAATCAAAACTGCATTTAAAGAAAATGACTTCAGACTCATCCAAAATTATTTATTGTATTAATGGCCATATCTCCGTCAAAAATGGCCCCACTTCAAATATGAAGGTATTTTTAGAATTTGCTCGATTTTTTAAACAAAACTGCATTTAAAGAAAATGTCTTCAGACTCATCCAAATTTATATATTATATTAATGGCCATATCTCCGTCAAAAATGGCCCCACTTCAAATATGAAGGTATTTTTAGAAATTGCTCGATTTGTGAAACAAAACTGCATTTAAACAAAATGACTTCAGACTCATCTAAAGTTATATATTTTATTAATGGCCATATCTCTGTCAAAAATGGCCCCATTTCAAATATGGAGTTACTTTTAGAAATTGCTCGATTTTTGAAACAAAACTGCATTTAAAGAAAATGACTTCAGACTCATCTAAAATTATATATTGTATTAATGGCCATATCTCCGTCAAAAATGGCCCCACGCCAATAATTAAGTTATTTTTAGACTTTGCTCGATTTATGAAACAAAACTGCATTTAAACAAAATGACTTCAGACTCATCTAAAGTTATATATTGTATTAATGGCCATATCTCCGTCAAAAATGGCCCCACTTCAAATATGAAGGTATTTTTAGAACTTGCTCGATTTTTGAAACAAAACTGCATTTAAACAAAATGACTTCAGACTCATCTAAAATTATATATTATATTAATGGCCATATCTCTGTCAAAATTGGCCCCACTTCAAATATGAAGGTATTTTTAGAAATTGCTCGATTTTTGAAACAAAACTGCATTTAAATAAAATGACTTCAGACTCATCTAAAGTTATATATTGTATTAATGGCCATATCTCCGTCAAAAATGGCCCCATTTCAAATATGGAGTTACTTTTAGAAATTGCTCGATTTTTGAAACAAAACTGCATTTAAAGAAAATGACTTCAGACTCATCTAAAGTTATATATTTTATTAATGGCCATATCTCTGTCAAAAATGGCCCCATTTCAAATATGGAGTTACTTTTAGAAATTGCTCGATTTTTGAAACAAAACTGCATTTAAAGAAAATGACTTCAGACTCATCCAAAATTATATATTATATTAATGGCCATATCTCCGTCAAAAATGGCCCCACTTCAAATATGAAGGTATTTTTAGAAATTGCTCGATTTGTGAAACAAAACTGCATTTAAACAAAATGACTTCAGACTCATCTAAAGTTATATATTGTATTAATGGCCATATCTCCGTCAAAAATGGCCCCACTTCAAATATGAAGGTATTTTTAGAAATTGCTCGATTTTTGAAACAAAACTGCATTTAAACAAAATGACTTCAGACTCATCTAAAATTATATATTATATTAATGGCCATATCTCTGTCAAAAATTGGCCCCACTTCAAATATGAAGGTATTTTTAGAAATTGCTCGATTTGTGAAACAAAACTGCATTTAAACAAAATGCCTTCAGACTCATCTAAAGTTATATATTGTATTAATGGCCATATCTCTGTCAAAAATGGCCCCACTTCAAATATGGAGTTACTTTTAGAAATTGATCGATTTTTTAAACAAAACTGCATTTAAAGAAAATGTCTTCAGACTTATCCAAGATTATTTATTGTATTAATGGCCATATCTCTGTCAAAAATAGTCCCACTTCAAATATGAAGGTATTTTTAGAAATTGCTCGATTTTTGAAACAAAACTGCATTTAAACAAAATGACTTCAGACTCATCTAAAGTTATATATTTTATTAATGGCCATATCTCTGTCAAAAATGGCCCCACTTCAAATATGGAGTTACTTTTAGAAATTGCTCGATTTTTTTAAACAAAACTGCATTTAAAGAAAATGACTTCAGACTCGTCTAAAATTATATATTATGTTAATGGCAATATCTCCGCCAAAAATGGCCCCCCTAAAATATAGAAGTTACTTTTAGAAATTGCTCGATTTTTGAAGCAAAACTGCATTTAAACAAAATGACTTCAGACTCATCTAAAATTATATATTGTATTAATGGCCATATCTCCGTCAAAAATGGCCCCACTCCAATAATTAAGTTATTTTTAGAATTTGCTCGATTTTTGAAACAAAACTGCATTTAAAGAAAATGTCTTCAGACTCATCTAAAATTATATATTGTATTAATGGCCATATCTCTGTCAAAAATGGCCCCACTTCAAATATGAAGTTACTTTTAGAAATTGCTCGATTTGTGAAACAAAACTGCATTTAAACAAAATGACTTCAGACTCATCTAAAATTATATGTTGTATTAATGGCCATATCTCTGTCAAAAATGGCCCCACTTCAAATATGGAGTTACTTTTAGAAATTGCTCGATTTTTTAAACAAAACTGCATTTAAAGAAAATGTCTTCAGACTTATCCAAGATTATTTATTGTATTAATGGCCATATCTCTGTCAAAAATAGTCCCACTTCAAATATGAAGGTATTTTTAGAAATTGCTCGATTTTTGAAACAAAACTGCATTTCAACAAAATGACTTCAGACTCATCTAAAGTTATATATTTTATTAATGGCCATATCTCTGTCAAAAATGGCCCCATTTCAAATATGGAGTTACTTTTAGAAATTGCTCGATTTTTTAAACAAAACTGCATTTAAAGAAAATGACTTCAGACTCGTCTAAAATTATATATTATGTTAATGGCCATATCTCCGCCAAAAATGGCCCCACGCCAATAATGAAGTTATTTTTAGACTTTGCTCGATTTTTGAAACAAAACTGCATTAAAACAAAATGACTTCAGACTCATCTAAAATTATATATTGTATTAATGGCCATATCTCTGTCAAAAATGGCCCCACATAAAATATGAAGTTATTTTTATACTTTGCTCGATTTATGAATCAAAACTGCATTTAAAGAAAATGACTTTAGACTCATCTAAAATTATGTATTACATTAATGGCCATATCTCTGTCAAAAATGGCCCCACTTAAAATCTGAAGGTATTTTTAGAATTTGCTCGATTTTTGAACAAAACTGCATTTAAAGAAAATGTCTTCAGACTCATCTAAAATTATATATTATATTAATGGCCATATCTCTGTCAAAAATGGCCCCACATAAAATATGAAGTTACTTTTAGAAATTGCTGGATTTTTGAAACAAAACTGCATTTAAAGAAAATGTCTTCAGACTCATCTAAAATTATATATTGTATTAATGGCCATATCTCCGTCAAAAATAGATCCACTTCAAATATGAAGTTACTTTTAGAAATTGCTCGATTTTTGAAATAAAACTGCATTTAAAGAAAATGTCTTGAGACTCATCTAAAATTATATATTGTATTAATGGCCATATATCCCTCAAAAATGGCCCCACTTAAAATCTGAAGGTATTTTTAGAATTTGCTCGATTTTTGAAACAAAACTGCATTTAAAGAAAATGTCTTCAGACTCATCTAAAATTATATATTGTATTAATGGCCATATCTCCGTCGAAAATGGCCCCACTTAAAATATGAAGTTACTTTTAGAAATTGCTCGATTTTTGAAACAAAACTGCATTTAAAGAAAATGTCTTCAGACTCATCTAAAATTATATATTATCTCCATCAAATATGAAGGTATTTTTAGAATTTGCTCGATTTTTGAAACAAAACTTCAATTAAACAAAACGACTTCAGACTCATATAAAATTATATTCTGTATTAATGGCTTTATCTCTGTCAAAAATGGCCCCACATAAAATATGAAGTTGCCTTTAGAAATTGCTCGATTTTTTAAACAAAACTGCATTAAAACAAAATGACTTCAGACTCATCTAAAACTATATATTGTATTAATGGCCATATCTCTGTCAAAAATGGCCCCACTTAAAATCTGAAGGTATTTTTAGAATTTGCCCGATTTTTGAACAAAACTGCATTTAAAGAAAATGTCTTCAGACTCATCTAAAATTATATATTATATTAATGGCCATATCTCTGTCAAAAATGGCCCCACTTAAAATATGAAGTTACTTTTAGAAATTGCTGGATTTTTTAAACAAAACTGCATTTCAAGAAAATGTCTTCAGACTCATCTAAAATTATATATTGTATTAATGGCCATATCTCCATCAAAAATAAATCCACTTCAAATATGAAGTTACTTTTAGAAATTGCTCGATTTTTGAAACAAAACTGCATTTAAAGAAAATGCCTTCAGACTCATCCAAAATTATATGTTGTATTAATGGCCATATCTCCGTCAAAAATGGCCCCACTTAAAATCTGAATGTATTTTTAGAATTTGCTCGATTTTTGAAACAAAACTGCATTTAAAGAAAATGACTTCAGACTCATCTAAAATTATATATTGTATTAATGGCCATATCTCCGTCAAAAATGGCCCCACTTAAAATATGAAGTTACTTTTAGAAATTGCTGGATTTTTGAAACAAAACTGCATTTAAAGAAAATGTCTTCAGACTCATCTAAAATTATATATTGTATTAATGGCCATATCTCTGTCAAAAATGGCCCCACTTCAAATATGAAGTTATTTTTAGAAATTGCTCGATTTTTGAAACAAAACTGCATTTAAAGAAAATGTCTTCAGACTCATCTAAAATTATATATTGTATTAATGGCCATATCTCCGTCAAAAATGGCCCCACTTCAAATATGAAGGTATTTTTAGAAATTGCTCGATTTTTGAAACAAAACTGCATTTAAAGAAAATGACTTCAGACTCATCTAAAATTATATATTGTATTAATGGCCATATCTCCGTCAAAAATGGCCCCACTTCAAATATGAAGTTACTTTTAGAAATTGCTCGATTTTTTAAACAAAACTGCATTTAAAGAAAATGTCTTCAGACTCATCTAAAATTATATATTGTATTAATGGCCATATCTCCGTCAAAATTGGCCCCACTTCAAATATGAAGTTATTTTTAGAAATTGCTCGATTTTTGAAACAAAACTGCATTTAAAGAAAATGTCTTCAGACTCATCTAAAATTATATATTGTGTTAATGGCTATATCTCTGTCAAAATGGCCCCACATAAAATATGAAGTTACTTTTAGAAATTGCTCGATTTTTGAAACAAAACTGCATTTAAAGAAAATGTCTTCAGACTCATCTAAAATTATATATTGTATTAATGGCCATATCTCTGTCAAAAATGGCCCCACTTAAAATATGAAGGTATTTTTAGAAATTGCTCGATTTTTGAAACAAAACTGCATTTAAAGAAAATGTCTTCAGACTCATCTAAAATTATATATTATATTAATGGCCATATCTCTGTCAAAAATGGCCCCACTTAAAATATGAAGTTACTTTTAGAAATTGCTGGATTTTTGAAACAAAACTGCATTTAAAGAAAATGTCTTCAGACTCATCTAAAATTATATATTGTATTAATGGCCATATCTCCGTCAAAAATAGACCCACTTCAAATATGAAGTTACTTTTAGAAATTGCTCGATTTTTGAAACAAAACTGCATTTAAAGAAAATGTCTTCAGACTCATCTAAAATTATATATTGTATTAATGGCCATATCTCCGTCAAAAATGGCCCCACTTAAAATCTGAAGGTATTTTTAGAATTTGCTCGATTTTGAAACAAAACTGCATTTAAAGAAAATGTCTTCAGACTCACCTAAAATTATATATTGTATTAATGGCCATATCTCTGTCAAAAATGGCCCCACTTAAAATATGAAGTTACTTTTAGAAATTGCTGGATTTTTGAAACAAAACTGCATTTCAAGAAAATGTCTTCAGACTCATCTAAAATTATATATTGTATTATTAGTGTATTAATGGCCTATCTCTAAAAAAATCTCCATCAAATATGAAGTTACTTTTAGAAATTGCTCGATTTTTGAAACAAAACTGCATTTAAAGAAAATGTCTTCAGACTCATCCTAAAATTATATTTGTATTAATGGCTATATCTCCCTCAAAAATGGCCCCACTTAAAATCTGAAGGTATTTTTAGAATTTGCTCGATTTTTGAAACAAAACTGCATTTAAAGAAAATGTCTTCAGACTCATCTAAAATTATATATTGTATTAATGGCCATATCTCTGTCAAAAATGGCCCCACTTAAAATATGAAGTTACTTTAGAAATTGGATTTTTTTTTTAACAAAACTGCATTTAAAGAAAATGTCTTCAGACTCATCTAAAATTATATATTGTATTAATGGCCATATTCTCCGTCAAAAATGGTCCCACTTCAAATTATGAAGTTACTTTTAGAAATTGTTGTTTTGAAACAAAACTGCATTTAAATGAATCTTCAGACTCATCTAAAATTATATATTTATTAATGGCCATATCTCTGTCAAAAATGGCCCCACTTCAAATATGAAGTTATTTTTAGAAATTGCTCGATTTTTGAAACAAAACTGCATTTAAAGAAAATGACTTCAGACTCATCTAAAATTATATATTGTATTAATGGCCATATCTCCGTCAAAAATGGCCCCACTTAAAATATGAAGTGTATTTTTAGAATTTGCTCGATTTTTGAAACAAAACTGCATTTAAAGAAAATGTCTTCAGACTCATCTAAAATTATATATTGTATTAATGGCCATATCTCCGTCAAAAATGGCCCCACTTAAAATATGAAGTTACTTTTAGAAATTGCTCGATTTTTGAAACAAAACTGCATTTAAAGAAAATGTCTTCAGACTCATCTAAAATTATATATTTATTAATGGCCATATCTCCATCAAAAAATATAGAAGGTATTTTTAGAATTTGCTCGATTTTTGAAACAAAACTGCATTTAAAGAAAATGTCTTCAGACTCATCTAAAATTATATATTGTATTAATGGCTATATCTCTGTCAAAAATGGCCCCACATAAAATATGAAGTTACCTTTAGAAATTGCTCGATTTTTTGAAACAAAACTGCATTAAAACAAAATGTCTTCAGACTCATCTAAAATTATATATTGTATTAATGGCCATATCTCTGTCAAAAATGGATCCACTTCAAATATGAAGTTACTTTTAGAAATTGCTCGATTTTTGAAACAAAACTGCATTTAAAGAAAATGTCTTCAGACTCATCTAAAATTATATATTGTATTAATGGCCATATCTCCGTCAAAAATGGCCCCACTTAAAATCTGAAGTTACTTTTAGAAATTGCTGGATTTTTGAAACAAAACTGCATTTAAAGAAAATGTCTTCAGACTCATCTAAAATTATATATTGTATTAATGGCCATATCTCGTCAAAAATGCCCACTTAAAATATGAAGTTACTTTTAGAAATTGCTGGATTTTTGAAACAAAACTGCATTTAAAGAAAATGTCTTCAGACTCATCTAAAATTATATATTATATTAATGGCCATATCTCTGTCAAAAATGCCCCACTTAAAATATGAAGTTACTTTTAGAAATTGCTCGATTTTTGAAACAAAACTGCATTAAAACAAAATGACTTCAGACTCATTAAAATTATATTTTGTATTAATGGCTTTATCTCTGTCAAAAATGGCCCACTTAAAATATGAAGGTGCTTTTAGAAATTGCTCGATTTTTGAAACAAAACTGCATTTAAAGAAAATGACTTCAGACTCATCTAAAATTATATATTGTATTAATGGCCATATCTCCGTCAAAAATGGCCCCACTTAAAATATGAAGTTACTTTTAGAAATTGCTGGATTTTTGAAACAAAACTGCATTTCAAGAAAATGTCTTCAGACTCATCTAAAATTATATATTGTATTAATGGCCATATCTCCGTCAAAAATAGATCCACTTCAAATATGAAGTTACTTTTAGAAATTGCTCGATTTTTGAAACAAAACTGCATTTAAAGAAAATGTCTTCAGACTCATCTAAAATTATATATTGTATTAATGGCCATATATCCCTCAAAAATGGCCCCACTTAAAATCTGAAGTTATTTTTAGAATTTGCTGGATTTTTGAAACAAAACTGCATTTAAAGAAAATGTCTTCAGACTCATCTAAAATTATATATTGTATTAATGGCCATATCTCCGTCAAAAATAAATCCACTTCAAATATGAAGTTACTTTTAGAAATTGCTCGATTTTTGAAACAAAACTGCATTTAAAGAAAATGTCTTCAGACTCATCTAAAATTACATATTATCTCCATCAAATATGAAGGTATTTTTAGAATTTGCTCGATTTTTGAAACAAAACTGCATTTAAAAAAATGTCTTCAGACTCATCTAAAATTATATTCTGTATTAATGGCTTTATCTCTGTCAAAAATGGCCCCACTTAAAATATGAAGTATGCTTTTAGAAATTGCTCGATTTTTGAAACAAAACTGCATTTAAACAAAATGACTTCAGACTCATCTAAAATTATATATTGTATTAATGGCCATATCTCCGTCAAAAATAGATCCACTTAAAATATGAAGTTACTTTTAGAAATTGCTCGATTTTTGAAACAAAACTGCATTTAAAGAAAATGTCTTCAGACTCATCTAAAATTATATATTGTATTAATGGCCATATCTCCGTCAAAAATGGCCCCACTTAAAATCTGAAGTATTTTAGAATTTGCTCGATTTTGAAACAAAACTGCATTTAATGAAAATGTCTTAGACTCATCTAAAATTATATATTGTATTAATGGCCATATCTCCATCAAAATGGCCCCACATAAAATCTGAAGTTACTTTTAGAAATTGCTCGATTTTTGAAACAAAACTGCATTTAAAGAAAATGTCTTCAGACTCATCTAAAATTATATATTGTATTAATGGCCATATCTCCGTCAAAAATGGCCCCACTTCAAATATGAAGTTACTTTTAGAAATTGCTGGATTTTTGAAACAAAACTGCATTTAAAGAAAATGTCTTCAGACTCATCTAAAATTATATATTATCTCCATCAAATATGAAGGTATTTTTAGAATTTGCTCGATTTTTTGAAACAAAACTTCAATTAAACAAAACGACTTCAGACTCATATAAAATTATATTCTGTATTAATGGCTTTATCTCTGTCAAAAATGGCCCCACATAAAATATGAAGTTGCCTTTAGAAATTGCTCGATTTTTTAAACAAAACTGCATTAAAACAAAATGACTTCAGACTCATCTAAAATTATATATTGTATTAATGGCCATATCTCTGTCAAAAATGGCCCCACTTAAAATCTGAAGGTATTTTTAGAATTTGCTCGATTTTGAAACAAAACTGCATTTAAAGAAAATGTCTTCAGACTCATCTAAAATTATATATTGTATTAATGGCCATATCTCCGTCAAAAATGGCCCCACTTAAAATATGAAGTTACTTTTAGAAATTGCTGGATTTTTGAAACAAAACTGCATTTAAAGAAAATGTCTTCAGACTCATCTAAAATTATATATTGTATTAATGGCCATATCTCCGTCAAAAATAGACCCACTTCAAATATGAAGTTACTTTTAGAAATTGCTCGATTTTTGAAACAAAACTGCATTTAAAGAAAATGTCTTCAGACTCATCTAAAATTATATATTGTATTAATGGCCATATCTCCGTCAAAAATGGCCCCACTTAAAATCTGAATGTATTTTTAGAATTTGCTCGATTTTTGAAACAAAACTGCATTTAAAGAAAATGTCTTCAGACTCATCTAAAATTATATATTGTATTAATGGCCATATCTCCGTCAAAAATGGCCCCACTTAAAATATGAAGTTACTTTTAGAAATTGCTCGATTTTTGAAACAAAACTGCATTTAAAGAAAATGACTTCAGACTCATCTAAAATTATATATTGTATTAATGGCCATATCTCCGTCAAAAATGGCCCCACTTAAAATATGAAGTTACTTTTAGAAATTGCTCGATTTTTTGAAACAAAACTGCATTTAAAGAAAATGTCTTCAGACTCATCTAAAATTATATATTGTATTAATGGCCATATCTCCATCAAAAATGGCCCCACTTAAAATCTGAAGGTATTTTTAGAATTTGCTCGATTTTTGAAACAAAACTGCATTTAAAGAAAATGTCTTCAGACTCATCTAAAATTATATATTGTATTAATGGCCATATCTCCGTCAAAAATGGCCCCACTTTAAATATGAAGTTACTTTTAGAAATTGCTCGATTTTTGAAACAAAACTGCATTTAAAGAAAATGTCTTCAGACTCATCTAAAATTATATTGTATTAATGGCCATATCTCCGTCAAAAATGGCCCCACTTAAAATATGAAGTTACTTTTAGAAATTGCTCGATTTTTGAAACAAAACTGCATTTAAAGAAAATGACTTCAGACTCATCTAAAATTATATATTGTATTAATGGCCATATCTCCGTCAAAAATGGCCCCACTTAAAATATGAAGTTACTTTTAGAAATTGCTCGATTTTTGAAACAAAACTGCATTTAAAGAAAATGTCTTCAGACTCATCTAAAATTATATATTGTATTAATGGCCATATCTCCGTCAAAAATGGCCCCACTTAAAATCTGAAGGTATTTTAGAAATTGCTCGATTTTTGAAACAAAACTGCATTTAAAGAAAATGACTTCAGACTCATCTAAAATTATATATTGTATTAATGGCCATATCTCCGTCAAAAATGGCCCCACTTAAAATATGAAGTTACTTTTAGAAATTGCTCGATTTTTGAAACAAAACTGCATTTAAAGAAAATGTCTTCAGACTCATCTAAAATTATATATTATCTCCATCAAATATGAAGGTATTTTTAGAATTTGCTCGATTTTTGAAACAAAACTTCAATTAAACAAAACGACTTCAGACTCATCTAAAATTATATATTGTATTAATGGCCATATCTCTGTCAAAAATGGCCCCACATAAAATATGAAGTTACTTTTAGAAATTGCTCGATTTTTTAAACAAAACTGCATTAAAACAAAATGACTTCAGACTCATCTAAAATTATATATTGTATTAATGGCCATATCTCCGTCAAAAATAGACCCACTTCAAATATGAAGTTACTTTTAGAAATTGCTCGATTTTTGAAACAAAACTGCATTTAAAGAAAATGTCTTCAGACTCATCTAAAATTATATATTGTATTAATGGCCATATCTCCGTCAAAAATGGCCCCACTTAAAATATGAAGTGTATTTTTAGAATTTGCTCGATTTTTGAAACAAAACTGCATTTAAAGAAAATGTCTTCAGACTCATCTAAAATTATATATTGTATTAATGGCCATATCTCCGTCAAAAATGGCCCCACTTAAAATATGAAGTTACTTTTAGAAATTGCTCGATTTTTGAAACAAAACTGCATTTAAAGAAAATGTCTTCAGACTCATCTAAAATTATATATTGTATTAATGGCCATATCTCCGTCAAAAATGGCCCCACTTCAAATATGAAGTTACTTTTAGAAATTGCTCGATTTTTGAAACAAAACTGCATTTAAAGAAAATGTCTTCAGACTCATCTAAAATTATATTATTAATGGCCATATATCTTCAAAAATCCCCACTTCAAATATGAAGGTATTTTTAGAATTTGCTCGATTTTTGAAACAAAACTGCATTTAAACAAAATGACTTCAGACTCATCTAAAATTATATATCTGTATTAATGGCCATATCTCTGTCAAAAATGGCCCCACATAAAATATGAAGTTTCTTTAGAAATTGCTCGATTTTTTTAAACAAAACTGCATTTAAAACAAAATGACTTCAGACTCATCTAAAATTATATATTGTATTAATGGCCATATCTCTGTCAAAAATGGCCCCACTTAAAATCTGAAGGTGTTTTTAGAAATTGCTCGATTTTTGAAACAAAACTGCATTTAAAGAAAATGTCTTCAGACTCATCTAAAATTATATATTGTATTAATGGCCATATCTCCGTCAAAAATGGCCCCACTTAAAATCTGAAGGTATTTTTAGAATTTGCTCGATTTTTGAAACAAAACTGCATTTAAAGAAAATGACTTCAGACTCATCTAAAATTATATATTGTATTAATGGCCATATCTCCGTCAAAAATGGCCCCACATAAAATATGAAGTTACTTTTAGAAATTGCTCGATTTTTGAAACAAAACTGCTTTTAAAGAAAATGACTTCAGACTCATCTAAAATTATATATTATATTAATGGCCATATCTCCGTCAAAAATGGCCCCACTTCAAATATGAAGTTACTTTTAGAAATTGCTGGATTTTTGAAACAAAACTGCATTTAAAGAAAATGTCTTCAGACTCATCTAAGATTATATATTATCTCCATCAAATATGAAGGTATTTTTAGAATTTGCTCGATTTTTGAAACAAAACTTCAATTAAACAAAACGACTTCAGACTCATATAAAATTATATTCTGTATTAATGGCTTTATCTCTGTCAAAAATGGCCCCACATAAAATATGAAGTTGCCTTTAGAAATTGCTCGATTTTTTAAACAAAACTGCATTAAAACAAAATAACTTCAGACTCATCTAAAATTATATATTGTATTAATGGCCATATCTCTGTCAAAAATAAATCCACTTCAATTATGAAGTTACTTTTAGAAATTGCTCTATTTTTGAAACAAAACTGCATTTAAAGAAAATACCTTCAGACTCATCTAAAATTATATGTTGTATTAATGGCCATATCTCCGTCAAAAATGGCCCCACTTAAAATCTGAATGTATTTTTAGAATTTGCTCGATTTTTGAAACAAAACTGCATTTAATGAAAATGTCTTCAGACTCATCTAAAATTATATATTGTATTAATGGCCATATCTCCGTCAAAAATGGCCCCACATAAAATATGAAGTTACTTTTAGAAATTGCTGGATTTTTGAAACAAAACTGCATTTAAAGAAAATGTCTTCAGACTCATCTAAAATTATATATTGTATTAATGGCCATATCTCCGTCAAAAATAGATTCACTTCAAATATGAAGTTACTTTTAGAAATTGCTCGATTTTTGAAACAAAACTGCATTTAAAGAAAATGTCTTCAGACTCATCTAAAATTATATATTATCTCCATCAAATATGAAGGTATTTTTAGAATTTGCTCGATTTTTGAAACAAAACTTCAATTAAACAAAACGACTTCAGACTCATATAAAATTATATTCTGTATTAATGGCTTTATCTCTGTCAAAAATGGCCCCACATAAAATATGAAGTTGCCTTTAGAAATTGCTCGATTTTTTGAACAAAACTGCATTAAAACAAAATGACTTCAGACTCATCTAAAACTATATATTGTATTAATGGCCATATCTCTGTCAAAAATGGCCCCACTTAAAATCTGAAGGTATTTTTAGAATTTGCTCGATTTTTGAAACAAAACTGCATTTAAAGAAAATGTCTTCAGACTCATCTAAAATTATATATTATATTAATGACCATATCTCTGTCAAAAATGGCCCCACTTAAAATCTGAAGGTATTTTTAGAATTTGCTCGATTTTTGAAACAAAACTGCATTTAAAGAAAATGTCTTCAGACTCATCTAAAATTATATATTGTATTAATGGCCATATCTCCGTCAAAAATGGCCCCACATAAAATATGAAGTTACTTTTAGAAATTGCTCGATTTTTGAAACAAAACTGCATTTAAAGAAAATGACTTCAGACTCATCTAAAATTATATATTATATTAATGGCCATATCTCCGTCAAAAATGGCCCCACTTCAAATATGAAGGAATTTTTAGAATTTGCTCGATTTTTGAAACAAAACTGCATTTAATGAAAAAATGTCTTCAGACTCATCTAAAATTATATATTGTATTTAAATGCCTTCAGACCATCTAATATATTATATCTCTGTCAAAAATGGCCCCACTTAAAATATGAAGGTGTTTTTAGAATTTGCTCGATTTTTGAAACAAAACTGCATTTAAAGAAAATGTCTTCAGACTCATCTAAAATTATATATTGTATTAATGGCCATATCTCTGTCAAAAATGGCCCCACTTAAAATCTGAAGGTATTTTTAAAATTTGCTCGATTTTTGAAACAAAACTGCATTTAAAGAAAGTGACTTCAGACTCATCTAAAATTACATATTGTATTAATGGCCATATCTCCGTCAAAAATGGCCCCACATAAAATATGAAGTTACTTTTAGAAATTGCTCGATTTTTGAAACAAAACTGCTTTTATAGAAAAAAACTTCAGACTCATCTAATATTATATATTATATTAATGGCCATATCTCCGTCAAAAATGGCCCCACTTCAAATATGAAGGTATTTTTAGAAATTGCTCGATTTGTGAAACAAAACTGCATTTAAACAAAATGACTTCAGACTCATCTAAAGTTATATATTGTATTAATGGCCATATCTCTGTCAAAAATGGCATCACTTCAAATATGGAGTTACTTTTAGAAATTGCTCGATTTTTTAAACAAAACTGCATTTAAAGAAAATGTCTTCAGACTCATCTAAAATTATATATTGTATTAATGGCCATATCTCCGTCAAAAATGGCCCCACATAAAATATGAAGTTACTTTTAGAAATTGCTCGATTTTTGAAACAAAACTGCATTTAAAGAAAATGACTTCAGACTCATCTAAAATTATATATTGTATTAATGGCCATATCTCCGTCAAAAATGGTCCCACGCCAATAATGAAGTTATTTTTATACTTTGCTCGATTTATGAATCAAAACTGCATTTAAAGAAAATGACTTCAGACTCATCTAAAATTATATATTATATTAATGGCCATATCTCTGTCAAACAGGGGCCCACTCCAATAATAAAGTTACTTTTAGAAATTGCTCGATTTTTTAAACAAAACTGCAGTTAAACAAAATGACTTCAGACTCATCTAAAATTATATATTATATTAATGGCCATATCTCTGTTAAAATTGGCCCCACTTCAAATATGGAGCTACTTTTAGAAATTGCTCGATTTTTGAAACAAAACTGCATTTAAAGAAAATGACTTCAGACTCATCTAAAATTATATATTGTATTAATGGCCATATCTCCGTCAAAAATAGTCCCACTTCAAATCTGAATGTATTTTTAGAAATTGCTCGATTTGTGAAACAAAACTGCATTTAAACAAAATGACTTCAGACTCATCTAAAGTTATATATTTTATTAATGGCCATATCTCTGTCAAAAATGGCCCCATTTCAAATATGGAGTTGCTTTTAGAAATTGCTCGATTTTTTAAACAAAACTGCATTTAAAGAAAATGACTTCAGACTCGTCTAAAATTATATATTATGTTAATGGCCATATCTCCGCCAAAAAATGGCCCCACGCCAATAATGAAGTTATTTTTAGACTTTGCTCGATTTTTGAAACAAAACTGCATTAAAACAAAATGACTTCAGACTCATCTAAAATTATATATTGTATTAATGGCCATATCTCCGTCAAAAATGGCCCCACATAGAATATGAAGTTATTTTTATACTTTGCTCGATTTATGAATCAAAACTGCATTTAAAGAAAATTAGTTTAGACTCATCTAATATTATATATTATATTAATGGCCATATCTCTGTCAAAAATGGCCCCACTTAAAATCTGAAGGTATTTTTAGAATTTGCTCGATTTTTGAACAAAACTGCATTTAAAGAAAATGTCTTCAGACTCATCTAAAATTATATATTATATTAATGGCCATATCTCTGTCAAAAATGGCCCCACTTAAAATAAGAAGTTACTTTTAGAAATTGCTCGATTTTTTGAACAAAACTGCATTAAAACAAAATGACTTCAGACTCATCTAAAACTATATATTGTATTAATGGCCATATCTCTGTCAAAAATGGCCCCACTTAAAATCTGAAGGTATTTTTAGAATTTGCCCGATTTTTTAACAAAACTGCATTTAAAGAAAATGTCTTCAGACTCATCTAAAATTATATATTATATTAATGGCCATATCTCTGTCAAAAATGGCCCCACTTAAAATAAGAAGTTACTTTTAGAAATTGCTGGATTTTTGAAACAAAACTGCATTTCAAGAAAATGTCTTCAGACTCATCTAAAATTATATATTGCATTAATGGCCATATCTCCATCAAAAATAAATCCACTTCAAATATGAAGTTACTTTTAGAAATTGCTCGATTTTTGAAACAAAACTGCATTTAAAGAAAATGCCTTCAGACTCATCTAAAATTATATATTGTATTAATGGCCATATCTCCGTCAAAAATGGCCCCACTTAAAATATGAAGGTATTTTTAGAATTTGCTCGATTTTTAAATCAAAACTGCATTTAAAGGAAATGTCTTCAGACTCATCCAAATTTATATATTATATTAATGGCCATATCTCCGTCAAAAATGGCCCCACTTCAAATATGAAGGTATTTTTAGAAATTGCTCGATTTTTGAAACAAAACTGCATTTAAACAAAATGTCTTCAGACTCATCTAAAATTATATATTGTATTAATGGCCATATCTCCGTCAAAAATGGCCCCACTTCAAATATGAAGTTACTTTTAGAAATTGCTCGATTTTTGAAATAAAACTGCATTTAAAGAAAATGTCTTGAGACTCATCTAAAATTATATATTGTATTAATGGCCATATATCCCTCAAAAATGGCCCCACTTAAAATCTGAAGGTATTTTTAGAATTTGCTCGATTTTTGAAACAAAACTGCATTTAAAGAAAATGTCTTCAGACTCATCTAAAATTATATATTGTATTAATGGCCATATCTCCGTCAAAAATGGCCCCACTTAAAATATGAAGTTACTTTTAGAAATTGCTGGATTTTTGAAACAAAACTGCATTTAAAGAAAATGCCTTCAGACTCATCTAAAATTATATATTATCTCCATCAAATATGAAGGTATTTTTAGAATTTGCTCGATTTTTGAAACAAAACTTCAATTAAACAAAACGACTTCAGACTCATATAAAATTATATTCTGTATTAATGGCTTTATCTCTGTCAAAAATGGCCCCACATAAAATATGAAGTTGCCTTTAGAAATTGCTCGATTTTTTAAACAAAACTGCATTAAAACAAAATGACTTCAGACTCATCTAAAATTATATATTGTATTAATGGCCATATCTCTGTCAAAAATAAATCCACTTCAATTATGAAGTTACTTTTAGAAATTGCTCTATTTTTGAAACAAAACTGTATTTAAAGAAAATGCCTTCAGACTCATCTAAAATTATATGTTGTATTAATGGCCATATCTCCGTCAAAAATGGCCCCACTTAAAATCTGAATGTATTTTTAGAATTTGCTCGATTTTTGAAACAAAACTGCATTTAATGAAAATGTCTTCAGACTCATCTAAAATTATATATTGTATTAATGGCCATATCTCCGTCAAAAATGGCCCCACATAAAATATGAAGTTACTTTTAGAAATTGCTGGATTTTTGAAACAAAACTGCATTTAAAGAAAATGTCTTCAGACTCATCTAAAATTATATATTGTATTAATGGCCATATCTCCGTCAAAAATAGATTCACTTCAAATATGAAGTTACTTTTAGAAATTGCTCGATTTTTGAAACAAAACTGCATTTAAAGAAAATGTCTTCAGACTCTATCTAAAATTATATATTATCTCCATCAAATATGAAGGTATTTTTAGAATTTGCTCGATTTTTTGAAACAAAACTTCAATTAAACAAAACGACTTCAGACTCATATAAAATTATATTCTGTATTAATGGCTTTATCTCTGTCAAAAATGGCCCCACATAAAATATGAAGTTGCCTTTAGAAATTGCTCGATTTTTTGAACAAAACTGCATTAAAACAAAATGACTTCAGACTCATCTAAAACTATATATTGTATTAATGGCCATATCTCTGTCAAAAATGGCCCCACTTAAAATCTGAAGGTATTTTTAGAATTTGCTCGATTTTTGAAACAAAACTGCATTTAAAGAAAATGTCTTCAGACTCATCTAAAATTATATATTATATTAATGACCATATCTCTGTCAAAAATGGCCCCACTTAAAATCTGAAGGTATTTTTAGAATTTGCTCGATTTTTTAAACAAAACTGCATTTAAAGAAAATGTCTTCAGACTCATCTAAAATTATATATTGTATTAATGGCCATATCTCCGTCAAAAATGGCCCCACATAAAATATGAAGTTACTTTTAGAAATTGCTCGATTTTTGAAACAAAACTGCATTTAAAGAAAATGACTTCAGACTCATCTAAAATTATATATTATATTAATGGCCATATCTCCGTCAAAAATGGCCCCACTTCAAATATGAAGGAATTTTTAGAATTTGCTCGATTTTTGAAACAAAACTGCATTTAATGAAAATGTCTTCAGACTCATCTAAAATTATATATTGTATTAATGGCCATATCTCCGTCAAAAATGGCCCCACTTAAAATATGAAGTTACTTTTAGAAATTGCTGGATTTTTGAAACAAAACTGCATTTAAAGAAAATGCCTTCAGACTCATCTAAAATTATATATTATCTCCATCAAATATGAAGGTATTTTTAGAATTTGCTCGATTTTTGAAACAAAACTTCAATTAAACAAAACGACTTCAGACTCATATAAAATTATATTCTGTATTAATGGCTTTATCTCTGTCAAAAATGGCCCCACATAAAATATGAAGTTGCCTTTAGAAATTGCTCGATTTTTTTAAACAAAACTGCATTAAAACAAAATGACTTCAGACTCATCTAAAACTATATATTGTATTAATGGCCATATCTCTGTCAAAAATGGCCCCACTTAAAATCTGAAGGTATTTTTAGAATTTGCTCGATTTTTGAAACAAAACTGCATTTAAAGAAAATGTCTTCAGACTCATCTAAAATTATATATTGTATTAATGGCCATATCTCCGTCAAAAATGGCCCCACTTAAAATCTGAAGGTATTTTTAGAATTTGCTCGATTTTTGAAACAAAACTGCATTTAAAGAAAATGTCTTCAGACTCATCTAAAATTATATATTGTATTAATGGCCATATCTCCGTCAAAAATGGCCCCACATAAAATATGAAGTTACTTTTAGAAATTGCTCGATTTTTGAAACAAAACTGCATTTAAAGAAAATGACTTCAGACTCATCTAAAATTATATATTGTATTAATGGCCATATCTCCGTCAAAAATGGCCCCACTTCAAATATGAAGTTACTTTTAGAAATTGCTCGATTTTTGAAACAAAACTGCATTTAAAGAAAATGTCTTCAGACTCATCTAAAATTATATATTGTATTAATGGCCATATCTCCGTCAAAAATGGCCCCACTTCAAATATGAAGGTATTTTTAGAATTTGCTCGATTTTTGAAACAAAACTGCATTTAAAGAAAATGTCTTCAGACTCATCTAAAATTATATATTGTATTAATGGCCATATCTCCGTCAAAAATGGCCCCACTTAAAATATGAAGTTATTTTTAGAAATTGCTCGATTTTTGAAACAAAACTGCATTTAAAGAAAATGACTTCAGACTCATCTAAAATTATATATTGTATTAATGGCCATATCTCTGTCAAAAATGGCCCCACTTAAAATATGAAGTTATTTTTAGAAATTGCTCGATTTTTGAAACAAAACTGCATTTAAAGAAAATGTCTTCAGACTCATCTAAAATTATATATTGTATTAATGGCCATATCTCCGTCAAAAATGGCCCCACTTCAAATATGAAGTTACTTTTAGAAATTGCTCGATTTTTGAAACAAAACTGCATTTAAAGAAAATGACTTCAGACTCATCTAAAATTATATATTGTATTAATGGCCATATCTCCGTCAAAAATGGCCCCACTTAAAATCTGAAGGTATTTTTAGAATTTGCTCGATTTTTGAAACAAAACTGCATTTAAAGAAAATGACTTCAGACTCATCTAAAATTATATATTGTATTAATGGCCATATCTCCGTCAAAAAATGGCCCCACTTAAAATATGAAGTTACTTTTAGAAATTGCTCGATTTTTGAAACAAAACTGCATTTAAAGAAAATGACTTCAGACTCATCTAAAATTATATATTGTATTAATGGCCATATCTCTGTCAAAAATGGCCCCACTTAAAATATGAAGGTATTTTTAGAATTTGCTCGATTTTTGAAACAAAACTGCATTTAAAGAAAATGTCTTCAGACTCATCTAAAATTATATATTATATTAATGGCCATATCTCTGTCAAAAATGGCCCCACTTAAAATATGAAGTTACTTTTAGAAATTGCTCGATTTTTTGAAACAAAACTGCATTAAAACAAAATGACTTCAGACTCATCTAAAACTATATATTGTATTAATGGCCATATCTCTGTCAAAAATGGCCCCACTTAAAATCTGAAGGTATTTTTAGAATTTGCTCGATTTTTGAAACAAAACTGCATTTAAAGAAAATGTCTTCAGACTCATCTAAAATTATATATTATATTAATGGCCATATCTCCGTCAAAAATGGCCCCACTTAAAATAAGAAGTTACTTTTAGAAATTGCTCGATTTTTGAAACAAAACTGCATTTCAAGAAAATGTCTTCAGACTCATCTAAAATTATATATTGTATTAATGGCCATATCTCCGTCAAAAATAAATCCACTTCAAATATGAAGTTACTTTTAGAAATTGCTCGATTTTTGAAACAAAACTGCATTTAAAGAAAATGCCTTCAGACTCATCTAAAATTATATATTGTATTAATGGCCATATCTCCGTCAAAAATGGCCCCACTTAAAATCTGAATGTATTTTTAGAATTTGCTCGATTTTTGAAACAAAACTGCATTTAAAGAAAATGTCTTCAGACTCATCTAAAATTATATATTGTATTAATGGCCATATCTCCGTCAAAAATGGCCCCACTTAAAATATGAAGTTACTTTTAGAAATTGCTGGATTTTTGAAACAAAACTGCATTTAAAGAAAATGTCTTCAGACTCATTTAAAATTATATATTGTATTAATGGCCATATCTCCGTCAAAAATAGATCCACTTCAAATATGAAGTTACTTTTAGAAATTGCTCGATTTTTGAAATAAAACTGCATTTAAAGAAAATGTCTTGAGACTCATCTAAAATTATATATTGTATTAATGGCCATATATCCCTCAAAAATGGCCCCACTTAAAATCTGAAGGTATTTTTAGAATTTGCTCGATTTTTGAAACAAAACTGCATTTAAAGAAAATGTCTTCAGACTCATCTAAAATTATATATTGTATTAATGGCCATATCTCCGTCAAAAATGGCCCCACTTAAAATATGAAGTTACTTTTAGAAATTGCTGGATTTTTGAAACAAAACTGCATTTAAAGAAAATGTCTTCAGACTCATCTAGAATTATATATTATCTCCATCAAATATGAAGGTATTTTTAGAATTTGCTCGATTTTTGAAACAAAACTTCAATTAAACAAAACGACTTCAGACTCATATAAAATTATATTCTGTATTAATGGCTTTATCTCTGTCAAAAATGGCCCCACATAAAATATGAAGTTGCCTTTAGAAATTGCTCGATTTTTTAAACAAAACTGCATTAAAACAAAATGACTTCAGACTCATCTAAAATTATATATTGTATTAATGGCCATATCTCTGTCAAAAATAAATCCACTTCAATTATGAAGTTACTTTTAGAAATTGCTCTATTTTTGAAACAAAACTGCATTTAAAGAAAATGCCTTCAGACTCATCTAAAATTATATGTTGTATTAATGGCCATATCTCCGTCAAAAATGGCCCCACTTAAAATCTGAATGTATTTTTAGAATTTGCTCGATTTTTGAAACAAAACTGCATTTAATGAAAATGTCTTCAGACTCATCTAAAATTATATATTGTATTAATGGCCATATCTCCGTCAAAAATGGCCCCACATAAAATATGAAGTTACTTTTAGAAATTGCTGGATTTTTGAAACAAAACTGCATTTAAAGAAAATGTCTTCAGACTCATCTAAAATTATATATTGTATTAATGGCCATATCTCCGTCAAAAATAGATTCACTTCAAATATGAAGTTACTTTTAGAAATTGCTCGATTTTTGAAACAAAACTGCATTTAAAGAAAATGTCTTCAGACTCATCTAAAATTATATATTATCTCCATCAAATATGAAGGTATTTTTAGAATTTGCTCGATTTTTGAAACAAAACTTCAATTAAACAAAACGACTTCAGACTCATATAAAATTATATTCTGTATTAATGGCTTTATCTCTGTCAAAAATGGCCCCACATAAAATATGAAGTTGCCTTTAGAAATTGCTCGATTTTTTTTAACAAAACTGCATTAAAACAAAATGACTTCAGACTCATCTAAAACTATATATTGTATTAATGGCCATATCTCTGTCAAAAATGGCCCCACTTAAAATCTGAAGGTATTTTTAGAATTTGCTCGATTTTTGAACAAAACTGCATTTAAAGAAAATGTCTTCAGACTCATCTAAAATTATATATTATATTAATGACCATATCTCTGTCAAAAATGGCCCCACTTAAAATCTGAAGGTATTTTTAGAATTTGCTCGATTTTTGAAACAAAACTGCATTTAAAGAAAATGTCTTCAGACTCATCTAAAATTATATATTGTATTAATGGCCATATCTCCGTCAAAAATGGCCCCACATAAAATATGAAGTTACTTTTAGAAATTGCTCGATTTTTGAAACGAAACTGCATTTAAAGAAAATGACTTCAGACTCATCTAAAATTATATATTATATTAATGGCCATATCTCCGTCAAAAATGGCCCCACTTCAAATATGAAGGAATTTTTAGAATTTGCTCGATTTTTGAAACAAAACTGCATTTAATGAAAATGTCTTCAGACTCATCTAAAATTATATATTGTATTAATGGCCATATCTCCGTCAAAAATGGCCCCACTTAAAATATGAAGTTACTTTTAGAAATTGCTGGATTTTTGAAACAAAACTGCATTTAAAGAAAATGCCTTCAGACTCATCTAAAATTATATATTATCTCCATCAAATATGAAGGTATTTTTTAGAATTTGCTCGATTTTTGAAACAAAACTTCAATTAAACAAAACGACTTCAGACTCATATAAAATTATATTCTGTATTAATGGCTTTATCTCTGTCAAAAATGGCCCCACATAAAATATGAAGTTGCCTTTAGATAATTGCTCGATTTTTTAAACAAAACTGCATTTAAACAAAATGACTTCAGACTCATCTAAAATTATATATTGTATTAATGGCCATATCTTCGTCAAAAATGGCCCCACTTAAAATCTGAAGGTATTTTTAGAATTTGCTCGATTTTTGAAACAAAACTGCATTTAAAGAAAATGACTTCAGACTCATCTAAAATTATATATTGTATTAATGGCCATATCTCCGTCAAAAATGGCCCCACATAAAATATGAAGTTACTTTTAGAAATTGCTCGATTTTTGAAACAAAACTGCTTTTAAAGAAAATGACTTCAGACTCATCTAATATTATATATTATATTAATGGCCATATCTCCGTCAAAAATGGCCCCACTTCAAATATGAAGTTACTTTTAGAAATTGCTGGATTTTTGAAACAAAACTGCATTTAAAGAAAATGTCTTCAGACTCATCTAGGATTATATATTATCTCCATCAAATATGATTTTAAATATTTAAAAAAAAAAAGTTGCTTTTAGAATTTGCTCGATTTTTTAAACAAAACTGCATTAAAACAAAATGACTTCAGACTCATCTAAAATTATATATTGTATTAATGGCCATATCTCTGTCAAAAATAAACCCACTTCAAATTATGAAGTTACTTTTAGAAATTGCTCTATTTTTTGAAACAAAACTGCATTTAAAGAAAATGCCTTCAGACTCATCTAAAATTATATGTTGTATTAATGGCCATATCTCCGTCAAAAAATGGCCCCACTTAAAATCTGAAGGTATTTTTAGAATTTGCTCGATTTTTGAAACAAAACTGCATTTAAAGAAAATGTCTTCAGACTCATCTAAAATTATATATTGTATTAATGGCCATATCTCCGTCAAAAATGGCCCCACTTAAAATATGAAGGTACTTTTTAGAAATTTGCTCGATTTTTGAAACAAAACTGCATTTAAAGAAAATGTCTTCAGACTCATCTAAAATTATATATTGTATTAATGGCCATATCTCCGTCAAAAAATGGCCCCACTTAAAATATGAAGGTATTTTTAGAATTTGCTCGATTTTTGAAACAAAACTGCATTTAAAGAAAATGTCTTCAGACTCATCTAAAATTATATATTGTATTAATGGCCATATCTCTGTCAAAAATGGCCCCACTTAAAATATGAAGTTACTTTTTAGAAATTGCTCGATTTTTTGAAACAAAACTGCATTTAAAGAAAATGTCTTCAGACTCATCTAAAATTATATATTGTATTAATGGCCATATCTCCGTCAAAAATGGTCCCACTTCAAATATGAAGTTACTTTTAGAAATTGCTCGATTTTTGAAACAAAACTGCATTTAAAGAAAATGCCTTCAGACTCATCTAAAATTATATATTGTATTAATGGCCATATCTCCGTCAAAAAATGGCCCCACTTAAAATCTGAAGTGTATTTTTAGAATTTGCTCGATTTTTGAAACAAAACTGCATTTAAAGAAAATGTCTTCAGACTCATCTAAAATTATATATTGTATTAATGGCCATATCTCTGTCAAAAATGGCCCCACATAAAATATGAAGTTACTTTTAGAAATTGCTCGATTTTTGAAACAAAACTGCATTTAAAGAAAATGACTTCAGACTCATCTAAATATTATATATTATATTAATGGCCATATCTCTGTCAAAAAATGGCCCCACTTCAAATCTGAAGGTATTTTTAGAAATTGCTCGATTTTTGAAACAAAACTGCATTTAAAGAAAATGTCTTCAGACTCATCTAAAATTATATATTGTATTAATGGCCATATCTCCGTCAAAAATGGCCCCACTTAAAATATGAAGTTACTTTTTAGAAATTGCTCGATTTTTTGAAACAAAACTGCATTTAAAAGAAAATGACTTCAGACTCATCTAAAATTATATATTGTATTAATGGCCATATCTCCGTCAAAAAATGGCCCCACTTCAAATATGAAGGTATTTTTAGAATTTGCTCGATTTTTGAAACAAAACTGCATTTAAAGAAAATGTCTTCAGACTCATCTAAAATTATATATTATATTAATGGCCATATCTCCGTCAAAAATGGCCCCACTTAAAATATGAAGTTACTTTTAGAAATTGCTCGATTTTTGAAACAAAACTGCATTTAAAGAAAATGTCTTCAGACTCATCTAAAATTATATATTGTATTAATGGCCATATCTCCGTCAAAAAATGAACCCACTTCAAATATGAAGTTACTTTTAGAAATTGCTCGATTTTTTGAAACAAAACTGCATTTAAAGAAAATGCCTTCAGACTCATCTAAAATTATATGTTGTATTAATGGCCATATCTCCGTCAAAAATGGCCCCACTTAAAATCTGAAGGTATTTTTAGAATTTGCTCGATTTTTGAAACAAAACTGCATTTAAAGAAAATGTCTTCAGACTCATCTAAAATTATATATTGTATTAATGGCCATATCTCTGTCAAAAATGGCCCCACATAAAATATGAAGTTACTTTTTAGAAATTGCTCGATTTTTGAAACAAAACTGCATTTAAAGAAAATGTCTTCAGACTCATCTAAAATTATATATTGTATTAATGGCCATATCTCTGTCAAAAATATTCCCACTTCAAATATGAAGGTATTTTTAGAAATTGCTCGATTTGTGAAACAAAACTGCATTTAAACAAAATGTCTTCAGACTCATCTAAAATTATATATTATATTAATGGCCATATCTCCGTCAAAAAATGGCCCCACTTAAAATCTGAAGTTATTTTTAGAAATTGCTCGATTTTTGAAACAAAACTGCATTTAAAGAAAATGACTTCAGACTCATCTAAAATTATATATTGTATTAATGGCCATATCTCCGTCAAAAATGGCCCCACTTAAAATATGAAGTTATTTTTAGAAATTTGCTCGATTTTTGAAACAAAACTGCATTTAAAGAAAATGTCTTCAGACTCATCTAAAATTATATATTGTATTAATGGCCATATCTCCGTCAAAAATGGCCCCACTTCAAATATGAAGGTACTTTTAGAAATTTGCTCGATTTTTGAAACAAAACTGCATTTAAAGAAAATGTCTTCAGACTCATCTAAAATTATATATTGTATTAATGGCCATATCTCCGTCAAAAATGGCTCCCACTTCAAAATATGAAGTTACTTTTAGAAATTGCTCGATTTTTGAAACAAAACTGCATTTAAAGAAAATGTCTTCAGACTCATCTAAAATTATATATTGTATTAATGGCCATATCTCCGTCAAAAATGGCCCCACTTAAAATCTGAAGGTATTTTTAGAATTTGCTCGATTTTTGAAACAAAACTGCATTTAAAGAAAATGTCTTCAGACTCATCTAAAATTATATATTGTATTAATGGCCATATCTCCGTCAAAAATGGCCCCACTTAAAATATGAAGTTACTTTTAGAAATTGCTCGATTTTTGAAACAAAACTGCATTTAAAGAAAATGTCTTCAGACTCATCTAAAATTATATATTGTATTAATGGCCATATCTCCGTCAAAAATGGCCCCACTTAAAATTGAAGGTATTTTTAGAAATTTGCTCGATTTTTTGAAACAAAACTGCATTTAAACAAAATGTCTTCAGACTCATCTAAAATTATATATTGTATTAATGGCCATATCTCCGTCAAAAAATGGCCCCACTTAAAATATGAAGTTACTTTTTAGAAATTGCTCGATTTTTTGAAACAAAACTGCATTTAAAGAAAATGTCTTCAGACTCATCTAAAATTATATATTGTATTAATGGCCATATCTCCGTCAAAAAATGGCCCCACTTAAAATATGAAGTTACTTTTTAGAAATTGCTCGATTTTTGAAACAAAACTGCATTTAAAGAAAATGTCTTCAGACTCATCTAAAATTATATATTGTATTAATGGCCATATCTCCGTCAAAAAATGCCCACTTAAAATCTGAAGGTATTTTTAGAATTTGCTCGATTTTTGAAACAAAACTGCATTTAAAGAAAATGACTTCAGACTCATCTAAAATTATATATTGTATTAATGGCCATATCTCCGTCAAAAATGGCCCCACATAAAATATGAAGTTACTTTTAGAAATTGCTCGATTTTTGAAACAAAACTGCATTAAAACAAAATGACTTCAGACTCATCTAAAATTATATATTGTATTAATGGCCATATCTCTGTCAAAAATGGCCCCACTTAAAATATGAAGGTATTTTTAGAATTTGCTCGATTTTTAAAACAAAACTGCATTTAAAGAAAATGTCTTCAGACTCATCTAAAATTATATATTGTATTAATGGCCATATCTCCGTCAAAAATGGCCCCACTTAAAATATGAAGGTATTTTAGAAATTGCTGGATTTTTTGAAACAAAACTGCATTTAAAGAAAATGTCTTCAGACTCATCTAAAATTATATATTGTATTAATGGCCATATCTCCATCAAAAATAAATCCCACTTCAAATATGAAGTTACTTTTAGAAATTGCTCGATTTTTTGAAACAAAACTGCATTTAAAGAAAATGCTTCAGACTCATCTAAAATTATATATTGTATTAATGGCCATATCTCCGTCAAAAATGGCCCCGCTTAAAATCTGAAGGTATCTTTAGAATTTGCTCGATTTTTGAAACAAAACTGCATTTAAAGAAAATGTCTTCAGACTCATCTAAAATTATATATTGTATTAATGGCCATATCTCCGTCAAAAATGGCCCCACATAAAATATGAAGTTACTTTTAGAAATTGCTGGATTTTTGAAACAAAACTGCATTTAAAAAAATGACTTCAGACTCATCTAAAATTATATATTGTATTAATGGCCATATCTCCGTCAAAAATAGATCCACTTCAAATATGAAGTTACTTTTAGAAATTGCTCGATTTTTTGAAATAAAACTGCATTTAAAGGAAATGTCTTCAGACTCATCAAATTATATATTATTATTAATGGCCAAAATGGCCAAATAAGGTTATTTTTAGAAATTGCTCGATTTTTTGAAAGAAAAACTGCGTGTAAAAAATGGCTTCAGACTCATCTAAAATTACATATTGTATTAATGGCCCATATCTCTGAAATTGCTCTATTTTTGGAACAAAACTGCATTTAAAGAAAATGTCTTCAGACTCATCTAAAATTATATGTTGTATTATTGGCCATCTCCGTCAAAAATGGCCCATTTAATCTAAGTACTTCAATGTGCAAGGTATTTGAATTAGAATTTGCTCGATTTTTGAAACAAAACTGAATTTAAAGAAAATGACTTCAGACTCATCTAAAATTTATATATTATTGTATTAATGGCCCTTATCTCCGTCAAAAAAGGCCCCTAAAAAATAGTTTTTTTATGAAATTTGCTCGATTTTTGAAACAAAACTGCATTTAAAGAAAAGATTCAGACTCATTTAAATTATATTATTGACTATTAATGGCCATACCTCCGTCAAAAAAAATAGATTCCATTTCAAATGAAGGTACTTTTTTAGGGCTCGATTTTTGAAACAAAACTTACATTTAAAGAAAATGCTACAGACTCATCTAAAATTATATATTTATCTCCACTTCAAATATGAAGGTATTTTTAGAAATTACTCGATTTTTAAACAAAACTTGCATTTAAAACAAAATGACTTCAGACTCATCTAAAATTATATATTGTATTAATGGCCATATCTCTGTCAAAATGGTCCCACTACAAATATGAAGTTACTTTTAGAAATTGCTCGATTTTGAAACAAAACTGCATTTAAAAAAAATGACTTCAGACTCATCTAAAATTATATATTGTATTAATGGCCATATCTCCATCAAAAATGGCCCCATTTTAAAATATGAAGGTATTTTTAGAATTTGCTCGATTTTGAATCAAAACTGCATTTAAAGAAAATGACTTCAGACTCATCTAAAAAATTTTATATTATTATTAATGGCCTATCTCTGTCAAAAATGGCCCCCACTTCAAATATGAAGTTATTTTTAGAATTTGCTCGATTTTTTAAACAAAAACTGCATTTAAAGAAAATGTCTTCAGACTCATCTAAAATTATATATTGTTTAATGGCCTCGTCAAAAATGGGCCCACTTCAAATGAATTTATTAGAAATTCGATTTTTGAAACAAAACTGCATTTAAAGAAAATGACTTCAGACTCATCTAAAATTATATATTGTATTAATGGCCATATCTCCGTCAAAAATGGCCCCACTTCAAATATGAAGTTATTTTTAGAAATTGCTCGATTTTTTGAAACAAAACTGCATTTAAAGAAAATGTCTTCAGACTCATCTAAAATTATATATATATATTAATGGCCACTCAAATATGAAGTTATTTTTAGAAATTGCTCGATTTTTGAAACAAAACTGCATTTAAACAAAATGACTTCAGACCTTCAAACTCATATTGGTTATTTTTTAATATAAAACTCGTTAAAACAAAACGAATTTAAAAATTATATTTAAGATCATAAAAAACTGTTCATTATTATTCCGTTTTAAAATGGCCCCACATAATAATATGAAGGTATTTTTAGAAATTGCTCGATTTTTGAAACAAAACTGCATTTAAAGAAATGACTTCAGACTCATCTAAAATTTTATATTAATGGCCATATCTCTGTCAAAATGGCCCCACTTAAAATATGAAGGTATTTTTAGAAATTGCTCGATTTTTGAACAAACAAAACTGCATTTAAAGAAAATGACTTCAGACTCATCAAAATTATATTTATATTAATGGCCCCATCTCTCCGCCAAAAAATGCCCCACCCCAAATATGAAGTTTTTTTAGAAATTGCTCGATTTTTGAAACAAAACTGCATTTAAAGAAAATGACTTCAGACTCATCCAAAATTATAATTGTATATGTCAAAAAACTGCCCCACATAAATATAAACTTCTTAGAAATCTGATTTTTAAAAAAAATTAGACTCTCTAAATTATATATTATATTAATGGCCATATCTTCCGTAAAAAATGGCCCCACTTCAAATATGAAGGTATTTTTAGAATTTGCTCGATTTTTAAACAAAACTCATTTAAACAAAGTAACTTTAGACTCATCTAAAATTATATTTGTCTCGTCAAAATGCATTTCAAATATGAGGTGTTTTTAGAAATTGCTCGATTTTTGAAACAAAACTGCATTTAAAGAAAATGTCTTCAGACTCATCTAAAATTATATATATTGTATTAATGGCCATATTTGCGTTCAAATATGAAGGTATTTTTAGACTAGATTGCTCGGATTTTTTAAACAAAACTGCATTTAAAGAAAATGTCTCATCATAAGGTGTTTAAAACAAAAACTTCAGACTTACTCTAAAATTATATTTTATTAATGGCTTTATCTCTCGTCAAAAATGGCCCACATAAAAATATGAGTTGCTTTTAGAGAAATTGCTCGATTTTTTAAACAAAACTGCATTTAAACAAAATGACTTCAGACTCATCTAAAATTATATATTGTATTAATGGCCATATCTCTGTCAAAAAATGGCCCCACTTAAAATCTGAAGGTATTTTTAGAATTTGCTCGATTTTTGAAACAAAACTGCATTTAAAGAAAATGTCTTCAGACTCATCTAAAATTATATATTGTATTAATGGCCATATCTCTGTCAAAAATGGCCCCACTTCAAATATGAAGTTACTTTTTGAAATTGCTCGATTTTTGAAACAAAACTGCATTTAAAGAAAATGACATCAGACTCACCTAAAATTATATTATATTAATGGCCATATCTCCGTCAAAAAATAGCCCCACTTCAAATATGCAGCGCTTTTTTAGAAATTTGCTCGATTTTTATGAAACCAAAACTGCATTTAAAGAAAATGACTTCAGACTCATCTAAAATTATATATTATATTAATGGCCATATCTCCGTCAAAAAATGGCCCCACTTCAAATATGAAGGTATTTTTAGAATTTGCTCGATTTTTTGAAACAAAACTGCTTTAAAAAAAATGTCTTCAGACTCATCTAAAATTATATATTGTATTAATGGCCATATCTCCGTCAAAAATGGCCCCACTTAAAATATGAAGGTATTTTTGAAATTGCTCGATTTTTTGAAACAAAACTGCATTTAAAGAAAATGACTTCAGACTCATCTAAAATTATATATTATATTAATGGCCATATCTCCGTCAAAAATGGCCCCACTTCAAATATGAAGGTATTTTTAGAATTTGCTCGATTTTTTGAAACAAAACTGCATTTAAAGAAAATGTCTTCAGACTCATCTAAATTATATATTATATTAATGGCCATATCTCCGTCAAAAAATGGCCCCACTTCAAATATGAAGGTATTTTTGAAATTTGCCTCGATTTTGAAACAAAACTGCATTTAAAGAAAATGACTTCAGACTCATCTAAAATTATATATTATATTAATGGCCATATCTCCATCAAAAAAAGGCCCCACTTCAAATATGAAGGGTACTTTTAGAAATTGCTCGATTTTTTGAAACAAAACTGCATTTAAAGAAAATGACTTCAGACTCATCTAAAATTATATATTGTATTAATGGCCATATCTCCGTCAAAAATGGCCCCACTTCCAAATATGAAGGTGTTTTGATTTTGCTCGATTTTTGAAACAAAACTGCATTTAAAGAAAATGTCTTCAGACTCATCTAAAATTATATATTGTATTAATGGCCATATCTCTATCAAAAATGGCCCCACTTCAAAATATGAAGTTATTTTTAGAATTTGCTCGATTTTATGAGAACAAACTGCATTTAAAAGAAAATGTCTTCAGACTCATCTAAAATTATATATTGTATTAATGGCCATATCTCTGTCAAAAAATGGCCCCACTTCAAATATGAAGTTACTTTTTAGAAATTGCTCGATTTTTTGAAACAAAACTGCATTTAAAGAAAATGTCTTCAGACTCATCTAAAATTATATATTGTATTAATGGCCATATCTCCGTCAAAAATGGCCCCACTTAAAATATGAAGTTATTTTTAGAAAGTGCTCGATTTTTGAAACAAAACTGCATTTAAAGAAAATGGCTTCAGACTCATCTAAAATTATATATTGTATTAATGGCCATATCTCCGTCAAAAATGGCCCCACTTCAAATATGAAGTTATTTTTAGAAACTTGCTCGATTTTTGAATCAAAACTGCATTTAAGAAAAATGACTTCAGACTCATCTAAAATTATATATTATATTAATGGTCATATCTCTTGTCAAAATGGCCCTCAATAATATGAAGTTATTTTTAGAATTTGCTCGATTTTTTAAACAAAACTGCATTTAAAGAAAATGTCTTCAGACTCATATAAAATTATATATTGTATTAATGGCTATATCTCCGTCAAAAATGGCCCCACTTCAAATATAGAAGGTATTTTTAGAAATTTGCTCGATTTTTTGAAACAAAACTGCATTTATAGAAAATGACTTCAGACTCATCTAAAATTATATATTGTATTAATGGCCCATATCTCCGTCAAAAATGGCCCCACTTCAAAATATGAAGTTACTTTTAGAAATTGCTCGATTTTTTAAACAAAACTGCATTTAAAGAAAATGACTTCAGACTCATCTAAAATTATATATTGTATTAATGGCCATATCTCTGTTAAAATTGGCCCCACTTCAAATATGGAGTTACTTTTAGAAATTGCTCGATTTTTGAAACAAAACTGCATTTAAAGAAAATGTCTTCAGACTCATCTAAAATTATATATTATATTAATGGCCATCTCTCCGTCAAAAATTGCCCCACTTCAAATATGAAGTTACCTTTAGAAATTGCTGGATTTTTAAACAAAACCGCATTTAAAGAAAATGTCTTCAGACTCATCTAAAATTATATATTATGTTAATGGCCATATCTCTGTCAAAAAGGGCCCCACTTGAAATATGAAGGTATTTTTGGAACTTTGCTCGATTTTTGAAACAAAACTGCATTCAAAAAAAATGACTTCAGACTCATCAAAAATTATATATTATATTAATGGCCATATCTCTGTCAAAAAATGGCCCCACTTCAAAATATGGAGTTATTTTTAGAATTTGCTCGATTTTTTGAAACAAAACTGCATTTAAACAAAATGACTTCAGACTCATCTAAAATTATATATTATATTAATGGCCATATCTCCGTCAAAAATGGCCCCACTTCAATTATGAATTATTTTTAGAATTTGCTCGATTTTTAAAAACACAAACTGCATTTAAACGAAAATGTCTTCAGACTCATCTAAAATTATATATTATATTAATGGCCATATCTCCGTCAAAAATGGCCCTACTTAAAATATGAAGGTATTTTTAAAATTGCTCGATTTTTGAAACAGAAACTGCATTTAAAGAAAATGACTTCAGACTCATCTAAAATTATATATTGTATTAATGGCCATATCTCTGTCAAAAATGGCCCCACTTAAAAGATGAAGTTATTTTTAGAACTTTGCTCGATTTTTTGAAACAAAACTGCATTAAAAAGAAAATGACTTCAGACTCATCTAAAATTATATATTGTATTAATGGCCATATCTCTGTCAAAATGGCCCCACGTCAAATCTGAAGGTATTTTTAGAAATTTGCTCGATTTTTGAAACAAAACTGCTTTAAAGAAAATGTCTTCAGACTCATCTAAAATTTATATATTGTATTAATGGCCATATCTCCGTCAAAAATGGCCCCACCTCAAATATGAAGGTACTTTTAGAAATTGCTCGATTTTGAAACAAAACTGCATTTAAAGAAAATGACTTCGGACTCATCTAAAATTATATATTATATTAATGCCATATCTCTGTAAAATGCTACTTCAAATATGAAGGTATTTTTTAGAAATTTGCTCGATTTTTTGAAACAAAACTACTTTTAAAAGAAAATGACTTCAGACTCATCTAAAATTATATATTGTATTAATGGCCATATCTCCGTCAAAAATGGCCCCACTTAAAATATGAAGTATTTTTAGAAATTTGCTCGATTTTTGAAACAAAACTGCATTTAAAACAAAATGACTTCAGACTCATCTAAAATTATATATTGTATTAATGGCCATATCTCCGTCAAAAATGGCCCATTAAAATATGAAGTGTAGTTTTTAGAAATTGCTCGATTTTTGAAACAAAACTGCATTTAAAGAAAATGACCTTCAGACTCATCTAATATTAGATATTATATTAATGGCCATATCTCTGTCAAAAATGGCCCCACTTCTAATTGAAGGTACTTTTAGAAATTGGTGATTTTTTTAAACAAAACTGCATTTAAAGAAAATGACTTCAGACTCATCTAAAATTATATATTGTATTAATGGCCATATCTCTCTGTTAAAATTGGCCCCACTTAAAATAGAAGTTACTTTTTAGAAATTGCTCGATTTTTTGAAACAAAAAAGCTGCATTTAAAGAAAATGACTTCAGACTCATCTAAAATTATATATTATATTAATGGCCATATCTCCGTCAAAAATGGCCCCACACCAATTATGAAGTTTTATTTTTATAATTTTGCTCGAGTTTTTGAATCAAAATCGCATTTAAAGAAAATGACTTTAGACTCACCTAAAATTATATATTATATTAATGGCCATATCTCCGTCAAAAATGGCCCCACTCCAATATATGAAGGTATTTTTAGAAATTGCTCGATTTTTGGAAACAAAAC
>JAEIFX010001182.1:0-12686 GCA_018904325.1 Drosophila murphyi
TTCTGCCGCTTAGAATGCTTGCGGCATTTCTGCGGTCGGCATAGCTGAACCTTTTGCCGCAGCGCTGGTGGTTGGCAAATCACCTTTTGCACCGCGCTCGGGCTGGCAGGTTGGCTGCACAAGTGCTTTGCCTTCCTGCCACGGAGTCGGACGGGTCAGGGTTTTTACCAGCTGCACCCGCGCCACTGGCTTAACAAACAGGCTTTTTCCGCCACTTTTGTCACATTTTCGCTTTGGCGAGGCTTACGAAACCCCTGCCTCCGCATGTCTGGGATTGCTCGCTGCCGGTTTTGGGAGAGTACCGGACTCCTTTTGGGATTTTTTATGGAATGCATTCTGATTCCAACGAGCTGCGGGGGAAGAAAGGTCCGCCTGCACAGAGATCCGCGATGTGCAGGTAAGGCTGATTTAATATCGGAGGTCGCCAGGTATCCAATATGCTCCGTAGAGGACTGGGCTATTTGAGGGGCCCCCAGCTGGCTGACTATCGGCACGGGTCGCATAACACCTTAGTCCGGCCCTTCTGAACCAGGATCTATCCTTCCCCACCAACTATTTTGGTACTGTCTTCTATTGAAGACGAGTTAGCTAGCATCGGTACCTTGCAGGACCACTGTGATGTTTCGGTGTTTCCGTCCACCCTCGTGGAGGGTTCAGTTGAGGATTTCCGCCAACCATTGAAGTGGGTTAGAACACACTCAAAATCTGTGTATACAACAAAAGGTACGTCTAAACTACGATTAAAATTCTTAAAATTAAGACTTGCTTTTTTCGTCTGATGGGAGCGTTCCCACAACGCACACTGTGACGGGGCTCTATGCATCCACTCATTATGTGAGTAATTTAAGCACGTCTTGCTAAAGTATAGCTATGACTTGTGTGATGTAAGCTGGCGTCTTACAAGTCTGGAAGTATAAAAACAAATATATATGTTTTAGAAAATATTTTTTTTTAGCAAAGAGTATTTATATAAATATTACCTTGACAAATTTTTTATCCACACAAAATGTCCGCGCTCCTCGGTCTCCAGCCCAGCCCTTTCCCCCCTAAAAAAAACCACCAACCCCCCAAAAAAATTAAAAATTTTTATTTGGTTTCAAAAATTTATTCTCAAAAAAATAGAGTGCTTTAATTGATTTTACCATTTTTGATGAATGATCTTTAATTGTCTCTCCATCACCACTGAATTTTATATTAGACTGATGAGATTTAATTGTCATCAGCAATTCATCATCAGTGAATTTTAATATACTCTGCAAAGAGTTCTATATTCATTTTGCAGGCTGTGTGAGTTATCAATACATTTTGAATTAGTGGAAGCATTTCTTCAGCTGCTTCACTCAAAACTCTATTGGTTCGATCAAATTTGTGTGTTTATTCTCAAATGAGAATGTCGAAATCCGATTTTTGAATCCGCTCGAAATTAGTTTCACCTGACTATTTATAGGCGTAAAAACGAGCATCTTGTGGGCATTGGAACGAAGATGCGCGCTCCACTTTGATGATGCAATTTGTATATTGCATGCGGTGCAGACCCTGGCTTGAGTTGGTACTCCATTAGAGATGATATTGGAAGCGAGGGAGTTGGTGTTATTGGTGGTGGTGGTGATGGTGTTGATTGTTGTTGGTGGTGGTGACGGAGTTGATGATGGAGCTGGTGTTGGTGGTGGTGGTGACGGAATTGATGAGGGGCTGGTGTTGGGGGGTGGTGATGTTGGGATTGGTGATGATATTGTTGTTGATGATAGAGTTGATAGGATTGGCGGATACGCTTGTATTAGCCACATAAGTCAAGTGGTCGAAATAATTTGGGTGGCTCTGTCCTTGAGCCGAGTTATTCCGGGCGACATAGTTGAATCCCTTGACGGCGTTGACGGAGTTTTTCTTGTTGTTGAACATTTTTCTTTTTTTTTTTTTTTTAGATTCTTTTAAAACTTTGAAACCACAAACACACGAGTTCACGATTGAAGAGTTCGAAAACTACTAAGGTTTTATAAATCAGAATCAATAATATTAGGTATGAAGCCCACAGGTGCACAAAGCAACGCAGGCTATTATTTCAAAGGTGCACAAACAGAGTGCACTGTAAAAATGGGAGAGAACCAAACACACGAAGAAGGTAGCAGCACGTGGCAAATGTACGTGCGAAGTACCTACTTAACAACAGTTTACACCACTAATACTTTAATTATTGTGTGGGGAAAACATTCAGGTGTGAGGTCTCGTATGAGTTCTATGCATTGACAAAAAGTGACAAAAGAGAAGCGAGCATTACCTTTCCACTGATCATTGTACCCACCCTCAAAAATCATGTACATGCACAACAGTGCGCCAGCTACTAGCTGATCTTCCACTTGATTCTAAAACACAGGTTACAGGTTACACGCCTAGCACACAATATCCTCCTTAAAACCACAATCACGTACGCGCACACACAAGTGCTGCTGAGTGATCCTCCACCTGGTTCTAGCACACAGGTTACAGGTTACATGCCTAGCACAATATTCTCCTTTAAACTACAATCACGTACGCACACACAAGTGCTGCTGAGTGATCCTCCACCTCAAGCCAACCCACAATAAAAAAGGGTCAGCCATAAATCTATACCCTTCGATCATAAATGTCTCATACGTGATCCAAAATCACACATTTTCCTAAAAAAGGTCACACACCTGTCACTCCCCCACCCAAAAGCAATAAATTAACTCCAATAATGAAGCAATTAAAAATCGAAAAAGCAAAACCTGCATCCTGTCATAGAATCCCCATTTCCTTTTTATTGATTCTGCATCAAAAGTTGAAAATATGTATTTTTGAAATGAAATCGAGAAATTGACGTTTTAAGTTTCTGTTTCCACATTAAAACGGTTGTATCTTCGCCAATAATTGTCCAAAGTCCGAATTTCTTTCCAACATTATGAAGCCCTTTTTATATATATTGATTCTGCATCAAAAGTTGAAAATATGTATTTTTGAAATGAAATCGAGAAATTGACGTTTTAAGTTTCTGTTTCCACATTCAAACGGTTGTATCTTCGCCAATAATTGTCCAAAGTCCGAATTTCTTTCAACATTATGAAGCCCTTTTTATATATATTGATTCTGCATCAAAAGTTGAAAATATGTATTTTTGAAATGAAATCGAGAAATTGACGTTTTAAGTTTCTGTTTCCAAATTAAAACGGTTGTATCTTCGCCAATAATTGTCCAAAGTCAGAATTTCTTTCAACATTATGAAGCCCTTTTTATATATATTGATTCTGCATCAAAAGTTGAAAATATGTATTCTTGAAATGAAATCGAGAAATTGACGTTTTAAGTTTCTGTTTCCAAATTCAAACGGTTGTATCTTCGCCAATAATTGTCCAAAGTCCGAATTTCTTTCAACATTATGAAGCCCTTTTATATATATTGATTCTGCATCAAAAGTTGAAAATATGTATTTTTGAAATGAAATCGAGAAATTGACGTTTTAAGTTTCTGTTTCCACATTAAAACGGTTGTATCTTCGCCAATAATTGTCCAAAGTCCGAATTTCTTTCAACATTATGAAGCCCTTTTTAATATATATTGATTCTGCATCAAAAGTTGAAAATATGTATTTTTGAAATGAAATCGAGAACTTTACGTTTTAAGTTTCTGTTTCCACATTAAAACGGTTGTATCTTCGCCAATAATTGTCCAAAGTCCGAATTTCTTTCAACATTATGAAGCCCTTTTTATATATATTGATTCTGCATCAAAAGTTGAAAATATGTATTTTTGAAATAAAATCGAGAAATTGACGTTTTAAGTTTCTGTTTCCAAATTCAAAACGGTTGTATCTTCGCCAATAATTGTCCAAAGTCCGAATTTCTTTCAACATTATGAAGCCCTTTTTATATATATTGATTCTGCATCAAAAGTTGAAAATATGTATTTTTGAAATAAAATCGAGAAATTGACGTTTTAAGTTTCTGTTTCCACATTAAAACGGTTGTATCTTCGCCAATAATTGTCCAAAGTCCGAATTTCTTTCAACATTATGAAGCCCTTTTATATATATTGATTCTGCATCAAAAGTTGAAAATATGTATTCTTGAAATAAAATCGAGAAATTGACGTTTTAAGTTTCTGTTTCCACATTAAAACGGTTGTATCTTCGCCAATAATTGTCCAAAGTCCGAATTTCTTTCAACATTATGAAGCCCTTTTTATATATATTGATTCTGCATCAAAAGTTGAAAATATGTATTTTTGAAATAAAATCGAGAAATTGACGTTTTAAGTTTCTGTTTCCAAATTCAAATCGGTTGTATCTTCGCCAATAATTGTCCAAAGTCCGAATTTCTTCCAACATTATGAAGCCCTTTTTATATATATTGATTCTGCATCAAAAGTTGAAAATATGTATTCTTGAAATAAAATCGAGAAATTTACGTTTTAAGTTTCTGTTTCCACATTAAATCGGTTGTATCTTCGCCAATAATTGTCCAAAGTCCGAATTTCTTTCAACATTATGAAGCCCTTTTTATATATATTGATTCTGCATCAAAAGTTGAAAATATGTATTTTTGAAATAAAATCGAGAAATTGACGTTTTAAGTTTCTGTTTCCAAATTCAAATCGGTTGTATCTTCGCCAATAATTGTCCAAAGTCCGAATTTCTTCCAACATTATGAAGCCCTTTTTATATATATTGATTCTGCATCAAAAGTTGAAAATATGTATTCTTGAAATAAAATCGAGAAATTTACGTTTTAAGTTTCTGTTTCCACATTCAAACGGTTGTATCTTCGCCAATAATTGTCCAAAGTCCGAATTTCTTTCAACATTATGAAGCCCTTTTTATATATATTGATTCTGCATCAAAAGTTGAAAATATGTATTCTTGAAATAAAATCGAGAAATTGACGTTTTAAGTTTCTGTTTCCACATTAAATCGGTTGTATCTTCGCCAATAATTGTCCAAAGTCCGAATTTCTTTCAACATTATGAAGCCCTTTTATATATATTGATTCTGCATCAAAAGTTGAAAATATGTATTCTTGAAATAAAATCGAGAAATTGACGTTTTAAGTTTCTGTTTCCACATTCAAACGGTTGTATCTTCGCCAATAATTGTCCAAAGTCCGAATTTCTTTCAACATTATGAAGCCCTTTTTATATATATTGATTCTGCATCAAAAGTTGAAAATATGTATTTTTGAAATGAAATCGAGAAATTGACGTTTTAAGTTTCTGTTTCCACATTCAAACGGTTGTATCTTCGCCAATAATTGTCCAAAGTCCGAATTTCTTTCAACATTATGAAGCCCTTTTATATATATTGATTCTGCATCAAAAGTTGAAAATATGTATTCTTGAAATAAAATCGAGAAATTGACGTTTTAAGTTTCTGTTTCCACATTAAATCGGTTGTATCTTCGCCAATAATTGTCCAAAGTCCGAATTTCTTTCAACATTATGAAGCCCTTTTTATATATATTGATTCTGCATCAAAAGTTGAAAATATGTATTTCTTGAAATAAAATCGAGAAATTGACGTTTTAAGTTTCTGTTTCCAAATTAAAACGGTTGTATCTTCGCCAATAATTGTCCAAAGTCCGAATTTCTTTCAACATTATGAAGCCCTTTTTATATATATTGATTCTGCATCAAAAGTTGAAAATATGTATTCTTGAAATGAAATCGAGAAATTTACGTTTTAAGTTTCTGTTTCCACATTAAATCGGTTGTATCTTCGCCAATAATTGTCCAAAGTCCGAATTTCTTTCAACATTATGAAGCCCTTTTTATATATATTGATTCTGCATCAAAAGTTGAAAATATGTATTCTTGAAATGAAATCGAGAAATTGACGTTTTAAGTTTCTGTTTCCACATTCAAATCGGTTGTATCTTCGCCAATAATTGTCCAAAGTCCGAATTTCTTTCAACATTATGAAGCCCTTTTATATATATTGATTCTGCATCAAAAGTTGAAAATATGTATTCTTGAAATAAAATCGAGAAATTGACGTTTTAAGTTTCTGTTTCCACATTAAATCGGTTGTATCTTCGCCAATAATTGTCCAAAGTCCGAATTTCTTTCAACATTATGAAGCCCTTTTATATATATTGATTCTGCATCAAAAGTTGAAAATATGTATTTTTGAAATGAAATCGAGAAATTGACGTTTTAAGTTTCTGTTTCCACATTCAAACGGTTGTATCTTCGCCAATAATTGTCCAAAGTCCGAATTTCTTTCAACATTATGAAGCCCTTTTATATATATTGATTCTGCATCAAAAGTTGAAAATATGTATTTTTGAAATGAAATCGAGAAATTTACGTTTTAAGTTTCTGTTTCCAAATTAAAACGGTTGTATCTTCGCCAATAATTGTCCAAAGTCCGAATTTCTTCCAACATTATGAAGCCCTTTTTATATATATTGATTCTGCATCAAAAGTTGAAAATATGTATTCTTGAAATAAAATCGAGAAATTGACGTTTTAAGTTTCTGTTTCCACATTAAAACGGTTGTATCTTCGCCAATAATTGTCCAAAGTCCGAATTTCTTCCAACATTATGAAGCCCTTTTTATATATATTGATTCTGCATCAAAAGTTGAAAATATGTATTCTTGAAATAAAATCGAGAAATTGACGTTTTAAGTTTCTGTTTCCACATTAAAACGGTTGTATCTTCGCCAATAATTGTCCAAAGTCCGAATTTCTTTCAACATTATGAAGCCCTTTTATATATATTGATTCTGCATCAAAAGTTGAAAATATGTATTTTTGAAATGAAATCGAGAAATTGACGTTTTAAGTTTCTGTTTCCACATTAAAACGGTTGTATCTTCGCCAATAATTGTCCAAAGTCCGAATTTCTTCCAACATTATGAAGCCCTTTTATATATATTGATTCTGCATCAAAAGTTGAAAATACGTATTCTTGAAATGAAATCGAGAAATTTACGTTTTAAAGTTTCTGTTTCCACATTAAATCGGTTGTATCTTCGCCAATAATTGTCCAAAGTCCGAATTTCTTCCAACATTATGAAGCCCTTTTATATATATTGATTCTGCATCAAAAGTTGAAAATATGTATTTTTGAAATAAAATCGAGAAATTGACGTTTTAAGTTTCTGTTTCCACATTAAAACGGTTGTATCTTCGCCAATAATTGTCCAAAGTCCGAATTTCTTTCCAACATTATGAAGCCCTTTAATATATATTGATTCTGCATCAAAAGTTGAAAATATGTATTTTTGAAATGAAATCGAGAAATTTTACGTTTTAAGTTTCTGTTTCCACATTAAAACGGTTGTATCTTCGCCAATAATTGTCCAAAGTCCGAATTTCTTTCAACATTATGAAGCCCTTTTTATATATATTGATTCTGCATCAAAAGTTGAAAATATGTATTTTTGAAATGAAATCGAGAAATTTACGTTTTAAGTTTCTGTTTCCACATTAAAACGGTTGTATCTTCGCCAATAATTGTCCAAAGTCCGAATTTCTTCCAACATTATGAAGCCCTTTTATATATATTGATTCTGCATCAAAAGTTGAAAATATGTATTCTTGAAATAAAATCGAGAAATTTACGTTTTAAGTTTCTGTTTCCACATTAAAACGGTTGTATCTTCGCCAATAATTGTCCAAAGTCCGAATTTCTTTCCAACATTATGAAGCCCTTTTATATATATTGATTCTGCATCAAAAGTTGAAAATATGTATTTTTGAAATAAAATCGAGAAATTGACGTTTTAAGTTTCTGTTTCCACATTAAATCGGTTGTATCTTCGCCAATAATTGTCCAAAGTCCGAATTGCTTTCAACATTATGAAGCCCTTTATATATATATTGATTCTGCATCAAAAGTTGAAAATATGTATTTTTGAAATGAAATCGAGAAATTTACGTTTTAAGTTTCTGTTTCCACATTAAAACGGTTGTATCTTCGCCAATAATTGTCCAAAGTCCGAATTTCTTCCAACATTATGAAGCCCTTTTATATATATTGATTCTGCATCAAAAGTTGAAAATACGTATTTTTGAAATGAAATCGAGAAATTTACGTTTTAAGTTTCTGTTTCCACATTCAAACGGTTGTATCTTCGCCAATAATTGTCCAAAGTCCGAATTTCTTTCAACATTATGAAGCCTTTTTTATATATATTGATTCTGCATCAAAAGTTGAAAATATGTATTTTTGAAATGAAATCGAGAAATTTACGTTTTAAGTTTCTGTTTCCACATTAAATCGGTTGTATCTTCGCCAATAATTGTCCAAAGTCCGAATTTCTTCCAACATTATGAAGCCCTTTTTATATATATTGATTCTGCATCAAAAGTTGAAAATATGTATTTTTGAAATGAAATCGAGAAATTTACGTTTTAAGTTTCTGTTTCCACATTAAATCGGTTGTATCTTCGCCAATAATTGTCCAAAGTCCGAATTTCTTCCAACATTATGAAGCCCTTTTTATATATATTGATTCTGCATCAAAAGTTGAAAATACGTATTTTTGAAATGAAATCGAGAAATTGACGTTTTAAGTTTCTGTTTCCACATTAAAACGGTTGTATCTTCGCCAATAATTGTCCAAAGTCCGAATTTCTTCCAACATTATGAAGCCCTTATTTATATATATTGATTCTGCATCAAAAGTTGAAAATATGTATTTTTGAAATGAAATCGAGAAATTTACGTTTTAAAGTTTCTGTTTCCACATTAAATCGGTTGTATCTTCGCCAATAATTGTCCAAAGTCCGAATTTCTTCCAACATTATGAAGCCCTTTTTATATATATTGATTCTGCATCAAAAGTTGAAAATATGTATTTTTGAAATGAAATCGAGAAATTTACGTTTTAAGTTTCTGTTTCCACATTAAATCGGTTGTATCTTCGCCAATAATTGTCCAAAGTCCGAATTTCTTTCAACATTATGAAGCCCTTTTTATATATATTGATTCTGCATCAAAATTTGAAAATATGTATTTTTGAAATGAAATCGACAAATTGACGTTTTAAGTTTCTGTTTCAGAATTCAAATGGTTGTATCTTCGCCAACAATTGTCGAAAGTCCGAATTTCTTCCAACATCTATGAAGCCTTATTTATATATATTAATTCTGCATCAAAAGTTGAAAATATGTATTCTTGAAATAAAATCGAGAAATTTACGTTTTAAGTTTCTGTTTCCACATTAAAACGGTTGTATCTTCGCCAATAATTGTCCAAAGTCCGAATTTCTTCCAACATTATGAAGCCCTCTTTATATATATTGATTCTGCATCAAAAGTTGAAAATACGTATTTTTGAAATGAAATCGAGAAAATTTATGTTTTAAGTTTCTGTTTCCACATTAAAACGGTTGTATCTTCGCCAATAATTGTCCAAAGTCCGAATTTCTTCCAACATTATGAAGCCCTTTTTATATATATTGATTCTGCATCAAAAGTTGAAAATACGTATTTTTGAAATGAAATCGAGAAATTTACGTTTTAAGTTTCTGTTTCCACATTAAAACGGTTGTATCTTCGCCAATAATTGTCCAAAGTCCGAATTTCTTCCAACATTATGAAGCCCTTTTATATATATTGATTCTGCATCAAAAGTTGAAAATATGTATTTTTGAAATAAAATCGAGAAATTTACGTTTTAAGTTTCTGTTTCCACATTAAATCGGTTGTATCTTCGCCAATAATTGTCCAAAGTCCGAATTTCTTTCAACATTATGAAGCCCTTTTTATATATATTGATTCTGCATCAAAAGTTGAAAATATGTATTTTTGAAATGAAATCGAGAAATTGACGTTTTAAGTTTCTGTTTCCACATTAAATCGGTTGTATCTTCGCCAATAATTGTCCAAAGTCCGAATTTCTTTCAACATTATGAAGCCCTTTTTATATATATTGATTCTGCATCAAAAGTTGAAAATATGTATTCTTGAAATGAAATCGAGAAATTTACGTTTTAAGTTTCTGTTTCCACATTAAATCGGTTGTATCTTCGCCAATAATTGTCCAAAGTCCGAATTTCTTTCAACATTATGAAGCCCTTTTTATATATATTGATTCTGCATCAAAAGTTGAAAATATGTATTTTTGAAATGAAATCGAGAATTTTACGTTTTAAGTTTCTGTTTCCACATTAAATCGGTTGTATCTTCGCCAATAATTGTCCAAAGTCCGAATTTCTTTCAACATTATGAAGCCCTTTTATATATATTGATTCTGCATCAAAAGTTGAAAATATGTATTCTTGAAATGAAATCGAGAAATTTACGTTTTAAGTTTCTGTTTCCACATTAAAACGGTTGTATCTTCGCCAATAATTGTCCAAAGTCCGAATTTCTTTCAACATTATGAAGCCCTTTTATATATATTGATTCTGCATCAAAAGTTGAAAATATGTATTTTTGAAATGAAATCGAGAAATTTACGTTTTAAGTTTCTGTTTCCACATTAAATCGGTTGTATCTTCGCCAATAATTGTCCAAAGTCCGAATTGCTTTCAACATTATGAAGCCCTTATTTATATATATTGATTCTGCATCAAAAGTTGAAAATATGTATTTTTGAAATGAAATCGAGAAATTTACGTTTTAAGTTTCTGTTTCCACATTAAAACGGTTGTATCTTCGCCAATAATTGTCCAAAGTCCGAATTTCTTCCAACATTATGAAGCCCTTTTTATATATATTGATTCTGCATCAAAAGTTGAAAATACGTATTCTTGAAATAAAATCGAGAAATTTACGTTTTAAGTTTCTGTTTCCACATTAAAACGGTTGTATCTTCGCCAATAATTGTCCAAAGTCCGAATTTCTTCCAACATTATGAAGCCTTATTTTATATATATTGATTCTGCATCAAAAGTTGAAAATATGTATTTTTGAAATGAAATCGAGAAATTGACGTTTTAAGTTTCTGTTTCCACATTAAATCGGTTGTATCTTCGCCAATAATTGTCCAAAGTCCGAATTTCTTTCAACATTATGAAGCCCTTATTTATATATATTGATTCTGCATCAAAAGTTGAAAATATGTATTTTTGAAATGAAATCGAGAAATTTACGTTTTAAGTTTCTGTTTCCACATTAAATCGGTTGTATCTTCGCCAATAATTGTCCAAAGTCCGAATTTCTTTCAACATTATGAAGCCCTTTAATATATATTGATTCTGCATCAAAAGTTGAAAATACGTATTTTTGAAATAAAATCGAGAAATTGACGTTTTAAGTTTCTGTTTCCACATTAAATCGGTTGTATCTTCGCCAATAATTGTCCAAAGTCCGAATTTCTTTCAACATTATGAAGCCCTTTTATATATATTGATTCTGCATCAAAAGTTGAAAATATGTATTTTTGAAATGAAATCGAGAAATTTACGTTTTAAGTTTCTGTTTCCACATTAAAACGGTTGTATCTTCGCCAATAATTGTCCAAAGTCCGAATTTCTTCCAACATTATGAAGCCCTTTTTATATATATTGATTCTGCATCAAAAGTTGAAAATACGTATTCTTGAAATGAAATCGAGAAATTTACGTTTTAAGTTTCTGTTTCCACATTAAATCGGTTGTATCTTCGCCAATAATTGTCCAAAGTCCGAATTGCTTTCAACATTATGAAGCCCTTATATATATATTGATTATGCATCAAAAGTTGAAAATATGTATTTTTGAAATGAAAAAAAAAAATTAACTTTTTAATTTTTTTTTTCAAAATTAAAAGGTTTGTATCTTCGCCAATAATTGTCCAAAGTCCAGAATTTCTTCCAACATTATGAAGCCCTTTTATATATATTGATTCTGCATCAAAAGTTGAAAATACGTATTTTTTGAAATGAAATCGAGAACATTTATGTTTTAAGTTTCTGTTTCCACATTAAATCGGTTGTATCTTCGCCAATAATTGTCCAAAGTCCGAATTTCTTTCAACATTATGAAGCCCTTTTAATATATATTGATTCTGCATCAAAAGTTGAAAATACGTATTTTTGAAATGAAATCGAGAAATTACGTTTTAAGTTTCTGTTTCCACATTAAATCGGTTGTATCTTCGCCAATAATTGTCCAAAGTCCGAATTGCTTTCAACATTATGAAGCCCTTTATATATATATTGATTCTGCATCAAAAGTTGAAAATATGTCTTCTTGAAGTTATTTCGAGAAATTTACGTTTTAAGTTTCTGTTTCTAAATTCAAACGGTTGTATCTTCGCCAATATTTGTCAAAAGTTAGAATTTCTTTCAACATTATGAAGCCCTTTTTATATATATATATATAATATATATATTGATTCTGCATCAAAAGTTGAAAATATGTATTCTTGAAATGAAATCGAGAAATTGACGTTTTAAGTTTCTGTTTCCACATTAAATCGGTTGTATCTTCGCCAATAATTGTCCAAAGTCCGAAATTTCTTCCAACATTATGAAGCCCTTTTTAATATATATTGATTCTGCATAAAAAGTTGAAAATACGTATTTTTGAAATGAAATCGAGAACTTTTATGTTTTTAAATTTTGTTTCCAATAATTGTCCAAAGTCCGCATTTCATCCAACATTATGAAGCCCTTTATATATATATTGATTCTGCATCAAAAGTTGAAAATATGTATTCTTGAAGTAATTTCGAGAAATTGACGTTTTAAGTTTCTGTTTCCACATTAAATCGGTTGTATCTTCGCCAATAATTGTCCAAAG
>JAEIFX010001188.1:0-42277 GCA_018904325.1 Drosophila murphyi
AAAATACCCTCATATTTGAAGTGGGACTATTTTTGACAGAGATATGGCCATTAATACAATAAATAATCTTGGATGAGTCTGAAGACATTTTCTTTAAATGCAGTTTTGTTTAAAAATCGAGCTATTTCTAAAAGTAACTCCATATTGGAAGTGGGGCCATTTTTGACAGAGATATGGCCATTAATACAATATATAACTTTTGATGAGTCTGAAGTCATTTTGTATAAATGCAGTTTTGTTTCACAAATCGAGCAATTTCTAAAAATACCTTCATATTTGAAGTGGAGCCATTTTTTGACGGAGATATGGCCATTAATATAATATATAAATTTGGATGAGTCTGAAGACATTTTCTTTAAATGCAGTTTTGTTTTAAAAATCTAGCAAATTCTAAAAATACTTTCATATTTGAAGTGGGGCCATTTTTGACGGAGATATGGCCATTAATACAATATGTAATTTTAGATGAGTCTGAAGTCATTTTGTTTAAATTCAGTTTTGTTTCAAAAATCGAGCAAATTCTAAAAATACCTTCATATTTGAAGTGGAGCCATTTTTTGACGGAGATATGGCCATTAATATAATATATAAATTTGGATGAGTCTGAAGACATTTTCTTTAAATGCAGTTTTGTTTTAAAAATCGAGCAAATTCTAAAAATACCTTCATATTTGAAGTGGGGCCATTTTTGACGGAGATATGTCCATGTATATAATATATAATATTAGATGAGTCTGAAGTCATTTTCTTTAAAAGCAGTTTTGTTTAAAAATCGAGCAATTTCTAAAAGTAACTCCATCTTTGAAATGGGGCCATTTTTGACGGAGATATGGCCATTAATAAAATATATAACTTTTGATGAGTCTGAAGTCATTTTGTATAAATGCAGTTTTGTTTAAAAAATCGAGCAATTTCTAAAAGTAACTCCATCTTTGAAATGGGGCCATTTTTGACGGAGATATGGCCATTAATAAAATATATAACTTTTGATGAGTCTGAAGTCATTTTGTTTAAATGCAGTTTTGTTTAAAAAATCGAGCAAAGTCTAAAAATAACTTCATTATTGGCGTGGGGCCATTTTTGACGGAGATATGGCCATTAACATAATATATAATTTTAGACGAGTCTGAAGTCATTTTCTTTAAATGCAGTTTTGTTTAAAAAATCGAGCAATTTCTAAAAGTAACTCCATCTTTGAAATGGGGCCATTTTTGACGGAGATATGGCCATTAATAAAATATATAACTTTAGATGAGTCTGAAGTCATTTTGTTTAAATGCAGTTTTGTTTCACAAATCGAGCAATTTCTAAAAATACCTTCATATTTGAAGTGGGACTATTTTTGACAGAGATATGGCCATTAATACAATAAATAATCTTGGATGAGTCTGAAGACATTTTCTTTAAATGCAGTTTTGTTTAAAAAATCGAGCAATTTCTAAAAGTAACTCCATATTGGAAGTGGGGCCATTTTTGACAGAGATATGGCCATTAATACAATATATAACTTTTGATGAGTCTGAAGTCATTTTGTATAAATGCAGTTTTGTTTCACAAATCGAGCAATTTCTAAAAATACCTTCATATTTGAAGTGGGGCCATTTTTGACGGAGATATGGCCATTAATATAATATATAATTTTAGATGAGTCTGAAGACATTTTCTTTAAATGCAGTTTTGTTTAAAAAATCGAGCAAATTCTAAAAATAACTTTATTATTGAGTGGGGCCATTTTTTGAGAGAGATATGGCCATTAATATAATATATAATTTTAGATGAGTCTGAAGTCTTTTTTTTTAAATGCAGTTTTGTTTCATAAATCGAGCAAATTATAAAAATACTTACTTTTTTTATTAGTGGGGCCATTTTTGACGGAGATATGGCCATTAATACAATATATAATTTTAGATGAGTCTGAAGTCATTTTCTTTAAATGCAGTTTTGTTTCAAAAATCGAGCAATTTCTAAAAGTAACTTCATATTATATGTGGGGCCATTTTTGACGGAGATATGGCCATTAATACAATATATAATTTAGATGAGTCTGAAGACATTTTCTTTAAATGCAGTTTTGTTTTAAAAAATCGAGCAATTTCTAAAAGTAACTTCATATTTGAAGTGGGGCCATTTTTGACAGAGATATGGCCATTAATACAATATATAATTTTAGATGAGTCTGAAGTCATTTTGTTTAAATGCAGTTTTGTTTCAAAAATCGAGCAAATTTCTAAAAATACCTTCATATTTGAAGTGGGGCCATTTTTGACGGAGATATGGCCATTAATATAATATATAATTTTAGATGAGTCTGAAGTCATTTTCTTTAAATGCAGTTTTGTTTCAAAAATCGAGCAATTTCTAAAAGTACCTTCATATTTGAAGTGGGGCCATTTTTGACGGAGATATGGCCATTAATACAATATATAATTTTAGATGAGTCTGAAGTCATTTTCTTTAAATGCAGTTTTGTTTCAAAAATCGAGCAATTTCTAAAAAGTAACTTCATATTTTGAAGTGGGGCCATTTTTGACGGAGATATGGCCATTAATACAATATATAATTTTAGATGAGTCTGAAGTCATTTTCTTTAAATGCAGTTTTGTTTAAAAAATCGAGCAATTTCTAAAAGTAACTTCATATTTGAAGTGGGGCCATTTTTGACAGAGATATGGCCATTAATATAATATATAATTTTAGATGAGTCTGAAGTCATTTTCTTTAAATGCAGTTTTGTTTCAAAAATCGAGCAATTTCTAAAAATAACTTCATATTTGAAGTGGGGCCATTTTTGACGGAGATATGGCCATTAATACAATATATAATTTTAGATGAGTCTGAAGTCATTTTCTTTAAATGCAGTTTTGTTTCAAAAATCGAGCAATTTCTAAAAGTAACTTCATATTTGAAGTGGGGCCATTTTTGACAGAGATATGGCCATTAATATAATATATAATTTTAGATGAGTCTGAAGTCATTTTCTTTAAATGCAGTTTTGTTTCAAAAATCGAGCAATTTCTAAAAATAACTTCATATTTGAAGTGGGGCCATTTTTGACGGAGATATGGCCATTAATATAATATATAATTTTAGATGAGTCTGAAGTCATTTTCTTTAAATGCAGTTTTGTTTCAAAAATCGAGCAAATTTCTAAAAATAACTTCATATTTGAAGTGGGGCCATTTTTGACGGAGATATGGCCATTAATACAATATATAATTTTAGATGAGTCTGAAGACATTTTCTTTAAATGCAGTTTTGTTTCAAAAATCGAGCAATTTCTAAAAATAACTTCATATTTGAAGTGGGGCCATTTTTGACAGAGATATGGCCATTAATATAATATATAACTTTAGATGAGTCTGAAGTCATTTTCTTTAAATGCAGTTTTGTTTCAAAAATCGAGCAATTTCTAAAAATAACTTCATATTTGAAGTGGGGCCATTTTTGACAGAGATATGGCCATTAATACAATATATAATTTTAGATGAGTCTGAAGTCATTTTCTTTAAATGCAGTTTTGTTTCAAAAATCGAGCAATTTCTAAAAATAACTTCATATTTGAAGTGGGGCCATTTTTGACAGAGATATGGCCATTAATATAATATATAATTTTAGATGAGTCTGAAGTCATTTTCTTTAAATGCAGTTTTGTTTCAAAAATCGAGCAATTTCTAAAAATAACTTCATATTTGAAGTGGGGCCATTTTTGACGGAGATATGGCCATTAATACAATATATAATTTTAGATGAGTCTGAAGACATTTTCTTTAAATGCAGTTTTGTTTCAAAAATCGAGCAATTTCTAAAAGTAACTCCATATTTGAAGTGGGGCCATTTTTGACGGAGATATGGCCATTAATATAATATATAATTTTAGATGAGTCTGAAGTCATTTTCTTTAAATGCAGTTTTGTTTCAAAAATCGAGCAATTTCTAAAAATACCTTCATATTTGAAGTGGGGCCATTTTTGACGGAGATATGGCCATTAATATAATATATAATTTTAGATGAGTCTGAAGTCATTTTCTTTAAATGCAGTTTTGTTTCAAAAATCGAGCAATTTCTAAAAGTAACTTCATATTTGAAGTGGGGCCATTTTTGACAGAGATATGGCCATTAATATAATATATAATTTTAGATGAGTCTGAAGTCATTTTGTTTAAATGCAGTTTTGTTTCAAAAATCGAGCAATTTCTAAAAATAACTTCATATTTGAAGTGGGGCCATTTTTGACGGAGATATGGCCATTAATATAATATATAATTTTAGATGAGTCTGAAGTTTTTTTTTTGATGAGTCTGAGTCATTTTCTTTAAATGCAGTTTTGTTTAAAAAATCGAGCAATTTCTAAAAAGTAACTTCATATTTGAAGTGGGGCCATTTTTGACGGAGATATGGCCATTAATACAATATATAATTTTAGATGAGTCTGAAGTCATTTTCTTTAAATGCAGTTTTGTTTCAAAAATCGAGCAATTTCTAAAAATAACTTCATATTTGAAGTGGGGCCATTTTTGACGGAGATATGGCCATTAATACAATATATAATTTTAGATGAGTCTGAAGACATTTTCTTTAAATGCAGTTTTGTTTCAAAAATCGAGCAATTTCTAAAAATAACTTCATATTTTGAAGTGGGGCCATTTTTGACGGAGATATGGCCATTAATATAATATATAATTTTAGATGAGTCTGAAGTCATTTTCTTTAAATGCAGTTTTGTTTCAAAAATCGAGCAATTTCTAAAAGTAACTTCATATTTGAAGTGGGGCCATTTTTGACAGAGATATGGCCATTAATACAATATATAATTTTAGATGAGTCTGAAGTCATTTTCTTTAAATGCAGTTTTGTTTCAAAAATCGAGCAATTTCTAAAAATAACTTCATATTTGAAGTGGGGCCATTTTTGACAGAGATATGGCCATTAATACAATATATAATTTTAGATGAGTCTGAAGTCATTTTCTTTAAATGCAGTTTTGTTTAAAAAATCGAGCAATTTCTAAAAGTAACTTCATATTTGAAGTGGGGCCATTTTTGACGGAGATATGGCCATTAATACAATATATAATTTTAGATGAGTCTGAAGTCATTTTGTTTAAATGCAGTTTTGTTTCAAAAATCGAGCAATTTCTAAAAATACCTTCATATTTGAAGTGGGGCCATTTTTGACAGAGATATGGCCATTAATATAATATATAATTTTAGATGAGTCTGAAGTCATTTTGTTTAAATGCAGTTTTGTTTCAAAAATCGAGCAATTTCTAAAAATAACTTCATTATTTGAAGTGGGCCCATTTTTGACAGAGATATGGCCATTAATATAATATATAATTTTAGATGAGTCTGAAGTCATTTTCTTTAAATGCAGTTTTGTTTCATAAATCGAGCAAATTCTAAAAATAACTTCATTATTGGTGTGGGGCCATTTTTGACGGAGATATGGCCATTAATACAATATATAATTTTAGATGAGTCTGAAGACATTTTCTTTAAATGCAGTTTTGTTTAAAAAATCTACCAATTTCTAAAAGTAACTCCATATTTGAAGTGATGCCATTTTTGACAGAGATATGGCCATTAATACAATACATAACTTTAGATGAGTCTGAAGTCATTTTGTTTAAATGCAGTTTTGTTTCACAAATCGAGCAATTTCTAAAAATACCTTCATATTTGAAGTGGGGCCATTTTTGACGGAGATATGGCCATTAATATAATATATAATTTTAGATGAGTCTGAATTCATTTTCTTTAAATGCAGTTTCGTTTCAAAAATCGAGCAATTTCTAAAAGTAACTTCATATTTTATGTGGGGCCATTTTTGACGGAAATATGGCCATTAATATAATATAAAAATTTGGATGAGTCTGAAGTCATTTTGTTTAAATGCAGTTTTGTTTTAAAAATCGAGCAAAGTCTAAAAATAACTTCATTATTGGCGTGGGGCCATTTTTGGCGGAGATATGGCCATTAACATAATATATAATTTTTAGACGAGTCTGAAGTCATTTTCTTTAAATGCAGTTTTGATTCATAAATCGAGCAAAGTATAAAAATAACTTCATTATTGGCGTGGGGCCATTTTTGGCGGAGATATGGCCATTAATACAATATATAATTTTAGACGAGTCTGAAGTCATTTTCTTTAAATGCAGTTTTGTTTAAAAAATCGAGCAATTTCTAAAAGTAACTCCATATTTGAAATGGGGCCATTTTTGACAGAGATATGGCCATTAACAAAATATATAACTTTAGATGAGTCTGAAGTCATTTTGTTTAAATGCAGTTTTGTTTCACAAATCGAGCAATTCCTAAAAATACCTTCATATTTGAAGTGGGACTATTTTTGACAGAGATATGGCCATTAATACAATAAATAATCTTGGATGAGTCTGAAGACATTTTCTTTAAATGCAGTTTTGTTTAAAAAATCGAGCAATTTCTAAAAGTAACTTCATATTTGAAGTGGGGCCATTTTTGACAGAGATATGGCCATTAATACAATATATAACTTTAGATGAGTCTGAAGTCATTTTGTTTAAATGCAGTTTTGTTTCAAAAATCGAGCAATTTCTAAAAGTAACTTCATATTTGAAGTGGGGCCATTTTTGACAGAGATATGGCCATTAATATAATATATAATTTTAGATGAGTCTGAAGTCATTTTCTTTAAATGCAGTTTTGTTTCATAAATCGAGCAAAGTATAAAAATAACTTCATTATTGGTGTGGGGCCATTTTTGACGGAGATATGGCCATTAATACAATATATAAATAATTTTAGATGAGTCTGAAGTCATTTTCTTTAAATGCAGTTTTGTTTCAAAAATCGAGCAATTTCTAAAAGTAACTTCATATTTTATGTGGGGCCATTTTTGACGGAGATATGGCCATTAATACAATATATAATTTTAGATGAGTCTGAAGACATTTTCTTTAAATGCAGTTTTGTTTAAAAAATCGACCAATTTCTAAAAGTAACTCCATATTTGAAGTGATGCCATTTTTGACAGAGATATGGCCATTAATACAATACATAACTTTAGATGAGTCTGAAGTCATTTTGTTTAAATGCAGTTTTGTTTCACAAATCGACCAATTTCTAAAAGTAACTTCATATTTGAAGTGGGGCCATTTTTGACGGAGATATGGCCATTAATACAATACATAACTTTAGATGAGTCTGAAGTCATTTTGTTTAAATGCAGTTTTGTTTCACAAATCGACCAATTTCTAAAAGTAACTCCATATTTGAAGTGATGCCATTTTTGACAGAGATATGGCCATTAATACAATACATAACTTTAGATGAGTCTGAAGTCATTTTGTTTAAATGCAGTTTTGTTTCACAAATCGAGCAATTTCTAAAAATACCTTCATATTTGAAGTGGGGCCATTTTTGACGGAGATATGGCCATTAATATAATATATAACTTTAGATGAGTCTGAAGACATTTTCTTTAAATGCAGTTTTGTTTTAAAAATCGAGCAAATTCTAAAAATACCTTCATATTTTATGTGGGGCCATTTTTGACGGAGATATGGCCATTAATACAATATATAATTTTAGATGAGTCTGAAGTCATTTTGTTTAAATGCAGTTTTGTTTCAAAAATCGAGCAATTTCTAAAAATACCTTCATATTTGAAGTGGGGCCATTTTTGACGGAGATATGGCCATTAATATAATATATAAATTTGGATGAGTCTGAAGACATTTTCTTTAAATGCAGTTTTGTTTTAAAAATCGAGCAATTTCTAAAAATAACTTCATATTTGAAGTGGGGCCATTTTTGACAGAGATATGGCCATTAATACAATATATAATTTTAGATGAGTCTGAAGTCATTTTCTTTAAATGCAGTTTTGTTTCAAAAATCGAGCAATTTCTAAAAATACCTTCATATTTGAAGTGGGGCCATTTTTGACGGAGATATGGCCATTAATATAATATATAAATTTGGATGAGTCTGAAGACATTTTCTTTAAATGCAGTTTTGTTTTAAAAATCGAGCAAATTTCTAAAAATACCTTCATATTTTATGTGGGGCCATTTTTGACGGAGATATGGCCATTAATACAATATATAATTTTAGATGAGTCTGAAGTCATTTTGTTTAAATGCAGTTTTGTTTCAAAAATCGAGCAATTTCTAAAAATACCTTCATATTTGAAGTGGGGCCATTTTTGACGGAAATATGGCCATTAATATAATATATAAATTTGGATGAGTCTGAAGACATTTTCTTTAAACGCAGTTTTGTTTTAAAAATCGAGCAAATTCTAAAAAATACCTTTATATTTGAAGTGGGGCCATTTTTGACAGAGATATGGCCATTAATATAATATATAATTTTAGATGAGTCTGAAGTCATTTTCTTTAAATACAGTTTCGTTTCAAAAATCGAGCAATTTCTAAAAGTAACTTCATATTTTATGTGGGGCCATTTTTGACAGAGATATGGCCATTAATACAATATAAAATTTTAGATGAGTCTGAAGACATTTTCTTTAAATGCAGTTTTGTTTCAAAAATCGAGCAAATTCTAAAAATACCTTCAGATTTTAAGTGGGGCCATTTTTGATAGAGATATGGCCATTAATATAATATATAATTTTAGATGAGTCTAAAGTCATTTTCTTTAAATGCAGTTTTGTTTCATAAATCGAGCAAAGTATAAAAATAACTTCATATTTTATGTGGGGCCATTTTTGATGGAAATATGGCCATTAATATAATTCATTATATAATTTTAATGAGTCTGAAGTCAGTTTTGTTTTAAATGCGTTTTTTAAGTTTAATTTCTAAAAATACCTTCATATTTTATGTGGGGCCATTTTTGACGGAGATATGGCCATTAATATAATATATAAATTTAGATGAGTCTGAAGACATTTTCTTTAAATGCAGTTTTGTTATTTTTTCAAAAATCGAGCAAATTCTAAAAATACCTTCATATTTGAAGTGAGGGCCATTTTTTGACGGAGATATGGCCATTAATATAATATATAAATTTTGGATGAGTCTGAAGTCATTTTCTTTAAATGCAGTTTTGTTTTCAAAAATCGAGCAAATTCTAAAAATACCTTCATATTTGAAGTGGGGCCATTTTTGACGGAGATATGGCCATTAATATAATATATAATATTTAGATGAGTCTGAAGTCATTTTCTTTAAATGCAGTTTTGTTTCAAAAATCGAGCAATTTCTAAAAATAACTTCATATTTGAAGTGGGGCCATTTTTGACGGAGATATGGCCATTAATATAATATATAACTTTTAGATGAGTCTGAAGTCATTTTGTTTAAATGCAGTTTTGTTTCAAAAATCGAGCAATTTCTAAAAATACCTTCATATTTGAAGTGGGGCCATTTTTGACGGAGATATGGCCATTAATATAATATATAATTTTAGATGAGTCTGAAGTCATTTTCTTTAAATGCAGTTTTGTTTAAAAAATCGAGCAATTTCTAAAAATACCTTCATATTTGAAGTGGGGCCATTTTTGACGGAGATATGGCCATTAATACAATATATAATTTTAGATGAGTCTGAAGTCATTTTCTTTAAATGCAGTTTTGTTTCAAAAATCGAGCAATTTCTAAAAATAACTTCATATTTGTAAGTGGGGCCATTTTTGACGGAGATATGGCCATTAATACAATATATAATTTTAGATGAGTCTGAAGTCATTTTCTTTAAATGCAGTTTTGTTTCAAAAATCGAGCAATTTCTAAAAATAACTTCATATTTGAGGTGGGGCCATTTTTGACGGAGATATGGCCATTAATACAATATATAATTTTAGATGAGTCTGAAGTCATTTTGTTTAAATGCAGTTTTGTTTCAAAAATCGAGCAATTTCTAAAAATACCTTCATATTTGAAGTGGGGCCATTTTTGACGGAGATATGGCCATTAATATAATATATAAATTTAGATGAGTCTGAAGACATTTTCTTTAAATGCAGTTTTGTTTTAAAAATCGAGCAATTTCTAAAAATACCTTCATATTTGAAGTGGGGCCATTTTTGACTGGAGATATGGCCATTAATACAATATATAATTTTAGATGAGTCTGAAGTCATTTTGTTTAAATGCAGTTTTGTTTCAAAAATCGAGCAAATTCTAAAAATACCTTCATATTTGAAGTGGGCCATTTTTGACGGAGATATGGCCATTAATATAATATATAAATTTGGATGAGTCTGAAGACATTTTCTTTAAATGCAGTTTTGTTTAAAAAATCGAGCAATTTCTAAAAGTAACTTCATATTTGAAGTGGGGCCATTTTTGACGGAGATATGGCCATTAATACAATATATAACTTTTAGATGAGTCTGAAGTCATTTTGTTTAAATGCAGTTTTGTTTCAAAAATCGAGCAATTTCTAAAAATACCTTCATATTTGAAGTGGGGCCATTTTTGACGGAGATATGGCCATTAATATAATATATAATTTTAGATGAGTCTGAAGACATTTTCTTTAAATGCAGTTTTGTTTTAAAAATCGAGCAATTTCTAAAAATACCTTCATATTTGAAGTGGGGCCATTTTTGACGGAGATATGGCCATTAATACAATATATAATTTTAGATGAGTCTGAAGTCATTTTGTTTAAATGCAGTTTTGTTTCAAAAAATCGAGCAATTTCTAAAAATACCTTCATATTTGAAGTGGGGCCATTTTTGACGGAGATATGGCCATTAATATAATATATAAATTTAGATGAGTCTGAAGTCATTTTCTTTAAATGCAGTTTTGTTTTAAAAATCGAGCAAATTCTAAAAATACCTTCATATTTGAAGTGGGGCCATTTTTGACGGAGATATGGCCATTAATATAATATATAATTTTAGATGAGTCTGAAGTCATTTTCTTTAAATGCAGTTTTGTTTAAAAAATCGAGCAATTTCTAAAAGTAACTCCATATTTGAAGTGGGGCCATTTTTGACGGAGATATGGCCATTAATACAATATATAATTTTAGATGAGTCTGAAGTCATTTTGTTTAAATGCAGTTTTGTTTCAAAAATCGAGCAATTTCTAAAAATACCTTCATATTTGAAGTGGGGCCATTTTTGACGGAGATATGGCCATTAATACAATATATAATTTTGGATGAGTCTGAAGACATTTTCTTTAAATGCAGTTTTGTTTTAAAAATCGAGCAATTTCTAAAAATAACTCCATATTTGAAGTGGGGCCATTTTTGACGGAGATATGGCCATTAATACAATATATAATTTTAGATGAGTCTGAAGTCATTTTGTTTAAATGCAGTTTTGTTTCAAAAATCGAGCAATTTCTAAAAATACCTTCATATTTGAAGTGGGGCCATTTTTTGACGGAGATATGGCCATTAATATAATATATAAATTTGGATGAGTCTGAAGACATTTTCTTTAAATGCAGTTTTGTTTTAAAAATCGAGCAAATTCTAAAAATACCTTCATATTTGAAGTGGGGCCATTTTTGACAGAGATATGGCCATTAATACAATATATAATTTTAGATGAGTCTGAAGTCATTTTGTTTAAATGCAGTTTTGTTTAAAAAATCGAGCAAATTCTAAAAATACCTTCATATTTGAAGTGGGGCCATTTTTGACGGAGATATGGCCATTAATATAATATATAATTTTAGATGAGTCTGAAGTCATTTTCTTTAAATGCAGTTTTGTTTTAAAAATCGAGCAAATTCTAAAAATACCTTCTCATATTTGAAGTGGGGCCATTTTTGACGGAGATATGGCCATTAATAAAATATATAACTTTAGATGAGTCTGAAGTCATTTTGTTTAAATGCAGTTTTGTTTCACAAATCGAGCAATTTCTAAAAATACCTTCATATTTGAAGTGGGACTATTTTTGACAGAGATATGGCCATTAATACAATAAATAATCTTGGATGAGTCTGAAGACATTTTCTTTAAATGCAGTTTTGTTTAAAAATCGAGCAATTTCTAAAAGTAACTCCATATTTGAAGTGGGGCCATTTTTGACAGAGATATGGCCATTAATACAATATATAACTTTTGATGAGTCTGAAGTCATTTTGTATAAATGCAGTTTTGTTTCACAAATCGAGCAATTTCTAAAAATACCTTCATATTTGAAGTGGAGCCATTTTTTGACGGAGATATGGCCATTAATATAATATATAAATTTGGATGAGTCTGAAGACATTTTCTTTAAAAGCAGTTTTGTTTTAAAAATCTAGCAAATTCTAAAAATACCTTAATATTTGAAGTGGGGCCATTTTTGAGAGAGATATGGCCATTAATACAATATATAATTTTAGATGAGTCTGAAGTCATTTTGTTTAAATTCAGTTTTGTTTCAAAAATCGAGCAAATTCTAAAAATACCTTCATATTTGAAGTGGAGTCATTTTTAGGCCATTTTTTAAATATATAATATATAATTTTGGATGAGTCTGAAGACATTTTCTTTAAATGCAGTTTTGTTTTAAAAATCGAGCAAATTCTAAAAATACCTTCTTCATATTTGAAGTGGGCCATTTTTGACGGAGATATGGCCATTTATATAATATATAATATTAGATGAGTCTGAAGTCATTTTCTTTAAAAGCAGTTTTGTTTAAAAAATCGAGCAATTTCTAAAAGTAACTCCATCTTTGAAATGGGGCCATTTTTGACGGAGATATGGCCATTAATAAAATATATAACTTTTGATGAGTCTGAAGTCATTTTGTATAAATGCAGTTTTGTTTAAAAAATCGAGCAATTTCTAAAAATAACTTCATTATTGGCGTGGGGCCATTTTTGACGGAGATATGGCCATTAACATAATATATAATTTTAGACGGGTCTGAAGTCATTTTCTTTAAATGCAGTTTTGTTTAAAAAATCGAGCAATTTCTAAAAGTAACTCCATCTTTGAAATGGGGCCATTTTTTACGGAGATATGGCCATTAATAAAATATATAACTTTAGATGAGTCTGAAGTCATTTTGTTTAAATGCAGTTTTGTTTCACAAATCGAGCAATTTCTAAAAATACCTTCATATTTGAAGTGGGACTATTTTTGACAGAGATATGGCCATTAATACAATAAATAATCTTGGATGAGTCTGAAGACATTTTCTTTAAATGCAGTTTTGTTTAAAAATCGAGCAATTTCTAAAAGTAACTCCATATTGGAAGTGGGGCCATTTTTGACAGAGATATGGCCATTAATACAATATATAACTTTTGATGAGTCTGAAGTCATTTTGTATAAATGCAGTTTTGTTTCACAAATCGAGCAATTTCTAAAAATACCTTCATATTTGAAGTGGGGCCAATTTTGACAGAGATATGGCCATTAATATAATATATAATTTTAGATGAGTCTGAAGTCATTTTCTTTAAGTGCAGTTTTGATTCATAAATCGAGCAAATTATAAAAATAACTTCATTATTGGCGTGGGGCCATTTTTGACGGAGATATGGCCATTAATACAATATATAATTTTAGATGAGCCTGAAGTCATTTTCTTTAAATGCAGTTTTGTTTCAAAAATCGAGCAATTTCTAAAAGTAACTTCATATTATATGTGGGGCCATTTTTGACGGAGATATGGCCATTAATACAATATATAATTTAGATGAGTCTGAAGACATTTTCATTAAATGCAGTTTTGTTTAAAAAATCGAGCAATTTCTAAAAGTAACTCCATATTTGAGGTGATGGCTTTTTTGACAGAGATATGGCCATTAATACAATATATAACTTTAGATGAGTCTGAAGTCAATTTGTTTAAATGAAGTTTTGTTTCACAAATCGAGTAATTTCTAAAAATACCTTCATATTTGAAGTGGGGCCATTTTTGACGGAGATATGGCCATTAATATAATATATAAATTTGGATGAGTCTGAAGACATTTTCTTTAAATGCAGTTTTGTTTTAAAAATCTAGCAATTTCTAAAAATACCTTTATATTTGAAGTGGGGCCATTTTTGATGGAGATATAGCCATTAATACAATATATAATTTTAGATGAGTCTGAAGTCATTTTGTTTAAATTCAGTTTTGTTTCAAAAATCGAGCAAATTCTAAAAATACCTTCATATTTGAAGTGGAGCCATTTTTGACGGAGATATGGCCATTAATATAATATATAAATTTGGATGAGTCTGAAGACATTTTCTTTAAATGCAGTTTTGTTTTAAAAATCGAGCAAATTCTAAAAATACCTTCATATTTGAAGTGGGGCCATTTTTGACGGAGATATGGCCATTAACATAATATATAATATTAGATGAGTCTGAAGACATTTTCTTTAAATGCAGTTTTGTTTCAAAAATCGAGCAAAGTATAAAAATAACTTCATATTTTATGTGGGGCCATTTTTGATGGAGATGTGGCCATTAATACAATATATAATTTTAGATGAGTCTGAAGTCATTTTGTTTTAATGCAGTTTTGTTTCAAAAATCGAGCAAAGTCTAAAAATAACTTCATTATTGGCGTGGGGCCATTTTTGACGGAGATATGGCCATTAACATAATATATAATTTTAGACGAGTCTGAAGTCATTTTCTTTAAATGCAGTTTTGTTTAAAAAATCGAGCAATTTCTAAAAGTAACTCCATCTTTGAAATGGGGCCATTTTTGACGGAGATATGGCCATTAATAAAATATATAACTTTAGATGAGTCTGAAGTCATTTTGTTTAAATGCAGTTTTGTTTCACAAATCGAGCAATTTCTAAAAATACCTTCATATTTGAAGTGGGACTATTTTTGACAGAGATATGGCCATTAATACAATAAATAATCTTGGATGAGTCTGAAGACATTTTCTTTAAATGCAGTTTTGTTTAAAAATCGAGCAATTTCTAAAAGTAACTCCATATTGGAAGTGGGGCCATTTTTGACAGAGATATGGCCATTAATACAATATATAACTTTTGATGAGTCTGAAGTCATTTTGTATAAATGCAGTTTTGTTTCACAAATCGAGCAATTTCTAAAAATACCGTCATATTTGAAGTGGGGCCAATTTTGACAGAGATATGGCCATTAATATAATATATAATTTTAGATGAGTCTGAAGACATTTTCTTTAAATGCAGTTTTGTTTAAAAAATCGAGCAATTTCTAAAAGTAACTTTATTATTGGAGTGCGCCCATTTTTGGGAGAGATATGGCCATTAATATAATATATAATTTTAGATGAGTCTGAAGTCATTTTCTTTAAATGAAGTTTTGATTCATAAATCGAGCAAAGTATAAAAATAACTTCATTATTGGCGTGGGGCCATTTTTGACGGAGATATGGCCATTAATACAATATATAATTTTAGATGAGTCTGAAGTCATTTTCTTTAAATGCAGTTTTGTTTCAAAAATCGAGCAATTTCTAAAAGAAACTTCATATTATATGTGGGGCCATTTTTGACGGAGATATGGCCATTAACATAATATATAATTTTAGACGAGTCTGAAATCATTTTCTTTAAATGCAGTTTTGTTTAAAAAATCGAGCAATTTCTAAAAGTAACTCCATATTTGAAATGGGGCCATTTTTGACGGAGATATGGCCATTAATAAAATATATAACTTTAGATGAGTCTGAAGTCATTTTGTTTAAATGCAGTTTTGTTTCACAAATCGAGCAATTTCTAAAAATACCTTCATATTTGAAGTGGGACTATTTTTGACAGAGATATGGCCATTAATACAATAAATAATCTTGGATGAGTCTGAAGACATTTTCTTTAAATGCAGTTTTGTTTAAAAATCGAGCAATTTCTAAAAGTAACTCCATATTGGAAGTGGGGCCATTTTTGACAGAGATATGGCCATTAATACAATATATAACTTTTGATGAGTCTGAAGTCATTTTGTATAAATGCAGTTTTGTTTAAAAAATCGAGCAATTTCAAAAAGTAACTTTATTATTGGAGTGGGCCCATTTTTAGAGAGATATGGCCATTAATATAATATATAATTTTAGATGAGTCTGAAGTCATTTTCTTTAAATGCAGTTTTGATTCATAAATCGAGCAAAGTATAAAAATAACTTCATATTTGAAGTGGGGCCATTTTTGACGGAGATATGGCCATTAATACAATATATAATTTTAGATGAGTCTGAAGTCATTTTCTTTAAATGCAGTTTTGTTTCAAAAATCGAGCAATTTCTAAAAGTAACTTCATATTTTATGTGGGACTATTTTTGACAGAGATATGGCCATTAATACAATAAATAATCTTGGATGAGTCTGAAGACATTTTCTTTAAATGCAGTTTTGTTTAAAAATCGAGCAATTTCTAAAAGTAACTCCATATTTGAAGTGGGGCCATTTTTGACAGAGATATGGCCATTAATACAATATATAACTTTTGATGAGTCTGAAGTCATTTTGTTTAAATGCAGTTTTGTTTCACAAATCGAGCAATTTCTAAAAATACCTTCATATTTGAAGTGGGGCCATTTTTGACAGAGATATGGCCATTAATATAATATATAATTTTAGATGAGTCTGAAGACATTTTCTTTAAATGCAGTTTTGTTTAAAAAATCGAGCAATTTCTAAAAGTAACTTTATTATTGAAGTGGGCCCATTTTTGAGAGAGATATGGCCATTAATATAATATATAATTTTAGATGAGTCTGAAGTCATTTTCTTTAAATGCAGTTTTGTTTCAAAAATCGAGCAAATTCTAAAAATAACTTCATTATTTGAAGTGGGGCCATTTTTGACGGAGATATGGCCATTAATACAATATATAATTTTAGATGAGTCTGAAGTCATTTTCTTTAAATGCAGTTTTGTTTAAAAAATCGAGCAATTTCTAAAAGTAACTCCATATTTGAAGTGGGGCCATTTTTGACGGAGATATGGCCATTAATACAATATATAACTTTAGATGAGTCTGAAGTCATTTTGTTTAAATGCAGTTTTGTTTCAAAAATCGAGCAATTTCTAAAAATACCTTCATATTTGAAGTGGGGCCATTTTTGACAGAGATATGGCCATTAATACAATATATAATTTTAGATGAGTCTGAAGTCATTTTCTTTAAATGCAGTTTTGTTTAAAAAATCGAGCAATTTCTAAAAGTAACTTCATATTTGAAGTGGGCCCATTTTTGACGGAGATATGGCCATTAATATAATATATAATTTTAGATGAGTCTGAAGTCATTTTCTTTAAATGCAGTTTTGTTTCAAAAATCGAGCAATTTCTAAAAATAACTTCATTATTGGAAGTGGGGCCATTTTTGACGGAGATATGGCCATTAATACAATATATAATTTTAGATGAGTCTGAAGTCATTTTCTTTAAATGCAGTTTTGTTTCAAAAATCGAGCAATTTCTAAAAGTAACTTCATATTTGAAGTGGGGCCATTTTTGACGGAGATATGGCCATTAATACAATATATAATTTTAGATGAGTCTGAAGTCATTTTCTTTAAATGCAGTTTTGTTTCAAAAATCGAGCAATTTCTAAAAGTAACTTCCATATTTGAAGTGGGGCCATTTTTGACAGAGATATGGCCATTAATACAATATATAATTTTAGATGAGTCTGAAGTCATTTTGTTTAAATGCAGTTTTGTTTCAAAAATCGAGCAATTTCTAAAAGTAACTTCATATTTTATGTGGGGCCATTTTTGACGGAGATATGGCCATTAATACAATATATAATTTTAGATGAGTCTGAAGTCATTTTCTTTAAATGCAGTTTTGTTTAAAAAATCGAGCAATTTCTAAAAATAACTTCATATTTGAAGTGGGGCCATTTTTGACGGAGATATGGCCATTAATACAATATATAATTTTAGATGAGTCTGAAGTCATTTTGTTTTAAATGCAGTTTTGTTTCAAAAATCGAGCAATTTCTAAAAATAACTTCATTATTTGAAGTGGGGCCATTTTTGACGGAGATATGGCCATTAATATAATATATAATTTTAGATGAGTCTGAAGTCATTTTCTTTAAATGCAGTTTTGTTTAAAAAATCGAGCAATTTCTAAAAGTAACTCCATATTTGAAGTGGGGCCATTTTTGACAGAGATATGGCCATTAATACAATATATAATTTTAGATGAGTCTGAAGTCATTTTGTTTAAATGCAGTTTTGTTTCAAAAATCGAGCAATTTCTAAAAATAACTTCATATTTTGAAGTGGGGCCATTTTTGACGGAGATATGGCCATTAATATAATATATAATTTTAGATGAGTCTGAAGTCATTTTCTTTAAATGCAGTTTTGTTTCAAAAATCGAGCAATTTCTAAAAGTAACTTCATATTTTGAGTGGGGCCATTTTTGACAGAGATATGGCCATTAATACAATATATAATTTTAGATGAGTCTGAAGTCATTTTCTTTAAATGCAGTTTTGTTTCAAAAATCGAGCAATTTCTAAAAGTAACTTCATATTTGAAGTGGGGCCATTTTTGACAGAGATATGGCCATTAATACAATATATAATTTTAGATGAGTCTGAAGTCATTTTCTTTAAATGCAGTTTTGTTTCAAAAATCGAGCAAATTTCTAAAAATAACTTCATATTTGAAGTGGGGCCATTTTTGACGGAGATATGGCCATTAATACAATATATAATTTTAGATGAGTCTGAAGTCATTTTCTTTAAATGCAGTTTTGTTTCAAAAATCGAGCAATTTCTAAAAATAACTTCATATTTGAAGTGGGGCCATTTTTGACGGAGATATGGCCATTAATACAATATATAATTTTAGATGAGTCTGAAGTCATTTTCTTTAAATGCAGTTTTGTTTCAAAAATCGAGCAATTTCTAAAAGTAACTTCATATTTTGAAGTGGGGCCATTTTTGACGGAGATATGGCCATTAATACAATATATAATTTTAGATGAGTCTGAAGTCATTTTCTTTAAATGCAGTTTTGTTTCAAAAATCGAGCAATTTCTAAAAATAACTTCATATTTGAAGTGGGGCCATTTTTGACGGAGATATGGCCATTAATACAATATATAATTTTAGATGAGTCTGAAGTCATTTTCTTTAAATGCAGTTTTGTTTAAAAAATCGAGCAATTTCTAAAAGTAACTCCATATTTGAAGTGGGGCCATTTTTGACGGAGATATGGCCATTAATAAAATATATAACTTTAGATGAGTCTGAAGTCATTTTGTTTAAATGCAGTTTTGTTTCACAAATCGAGCAATTTCTAAAAATACCTTCATATTTGAAGTGGGACTATTTTTGACAGAGATATGGCCATTAATACAATAAATAATCTTGGATGAGTCTGAAGACATTTTCTTTAAATGCAGTTTTGTTTAAAAATCGAGCAATTTCTAAAAGTAACTCCATATTGGAAGTGGGGCCATTTTTGACAGAGATATGGCCATTAATACAATATATAACTTTTGATGAGTCTGAAGTCATTTTTGTATAAATGCAGTTTTGTTTCACAAATCGAGCAATTTCTAAAAATACCTTCATATTTGAAGTGGGGCCAATTTTGACAGAGATATGGCCATTAATATAATATATAATTTTAGATGAGTCTGAAGACATTTTCTTTAAATGCAGTTTTGTTTAAAAAATCGAGCAATTTCTAAAAGTAACTTTATTATTGGAGTGCGCCCATTTTTGGGAGAGATATGGCCATTAATATAATATATAATTTTAGATGAGTCTGAAGTCATTTTCTTTAAATGAAGTTTTGATTCATAAATCGAGCAAAGTATAAAAATAACTTCATTATTGGCGTGGGGCCATTTTTGACGGAGATATGGCCATTAATACAATATATAATTTTAGATGAGTCTGAAGTCATTTTCTTTAAATGCAGTTTTGTTTCAAAAATCGAGCAATTTCTAAAAGAAACTTCATATTATATGTGGGGCCATTTTTGACGGAGATATGGCCATTAACATAATATATAATTTTAGACGAGTCTGAAATCATTTTCTTTAAATGCAGTTTTGTTTAAAAAATCGAGCAATTTCTAAAAGTAACTCCATATTTGAAATGGGGCCATTTTTGACGGAGATATGGCCATTAATAAAATATATAACTTTAGATGAGTCTGAAGTCATTTTGTTTAAATGCAGTTTTGTTTCACAAATCGAGCAATTTCTAAAAATACCTTCATATTTGAAGTGGGACTATTTTTGACAGAGATATGGCCATTAATACAATAAATAATCTTGGATGAGTCTGAAGACATTTTCTTTAAATGCAGTTTTGTTTAAAAATCGAGCAATTTCTAAAAGTAACTCCATATTGGAAGTGGGGCCATTTTTGACAGAGATATGGCCATTAATACAATATATAACTTTTGATGAGTCTGAAGTCATTTTGTATAAATGCAGTTTTGTTTAAAAAATCGAGCAATTTCTAAAAGTAACTTTATTATTGGAGTGGGCCCATTTTTGAGAGAGATATGGCCATTAATATAATATATAATTTTAGATGAGTCTGAAGTCATTTTCTTTAAATGCAGTTTTGATTCATAAATCGAGCAAAGTATAAAAATAACTTCATATTTGAAGTGGGGCCATTTTTGACAGAGATATGGCCATTAATACAATATATAATTTTAGATGAGTCTGAAGTCATTTTCTTTAAATGCAGTTTTGTTTCAAAAATCGAGCAATTTCTAAAAGTAACTTCATATTTTATGTGGGACTATTTTTGACAGAGATATGGCCATTAATACAATAAATAATCTTGGATGAGTCTGAAGACATTTTCTTTAAATGCAGTTTTGTTTAAAAATCGAGCAATTTCTAAAAGTAACTCCATATTGGAAGTGGGGCCATTTTTGACAGAGATATGGCCATTAATACAATATATAACTTTTGATGAGTCTGAAGTCATTTTGTATAAATGCAGTTTTGTTTCACAAATCGAGCAATTTCTAAAAATACCTTCATATTTGAAGTGGGGCCAATTTTGACAGAGATATGGCCATTAATATAATATATAATTTTAGATGAGTCTGAAGACATTTTCTTTAAATGCAGTTTTGTTTAAAAAATCGAGCAATTTCTAAAAGTAACTTTATTATTGGAGTGGGCCCATTTTTTGAGAGAGATATGGCCATTAATATAATATACAATTTTAGATGAGTCTGAAGTCATTTTCTTTATATGCAGTTTTGATTCATAAATCGAGCAAATTATAAAAATAACTTCATTATTGGCGTGGGGCCATTTTTGACGGAGATATGGCCATTAATACAATATATAATTTTAGATGAGTCTGAAGTCATTTTCTTTAAATGCAGTTTTGTTTAAAAAATCGAGCAATTTCTAAAAGTAACTCCATATTTGAAATGGGGCCATTTTTGACGGAGATATGGCCATTAATAAAATATATAACTTTTGATGAGTCTGAAGTCATTTTGTATAAATGCAGTTTTGTTTCACAAATCGAGCAATTTCTAAAAATACCTTCATATTTGAAGTGGGGCCAATTTTGACAGAGATATGGCCATTAATATAATATATAATTTTAGATGAGTCTGAAGACATTTTCTTTAAATGCAGTTTTGTTTAAAAAATCGAGCAATTTCTAAAAGTAACTTTATTATTGGAGTGGGCCCATTTTTGAGAGAGATATGGCCATTAATATAATATACAATTTTAGATGAGTCTGAAGTCATTTTCTTTATATGCAGTTTTGATTCATAAATCGAGCAAATTATAAAAATAACTTCATTATTGGCGTGGGGCCATTTTTGACGGAGATATGGCCATTAATACAATATATAATTTTAGATGAGTCTGAAGTCATTTTCTTTAAATGCAGTTTTGTTTCAAAAATCGAGCAATTTCTAAAAGTAACTTCATATTTTATGTGGGGCCATTTTTGACGGAGATATGGCCATTAATACAATATATAATTTAGATGAGTCTGAAGACATTTTCATTAAATACAGTTTTGTTTAAAAAATCGAGCAATTTCTAAAAGTAACTCCATATTTGAAGTGATGCCATTTTTGACAGAGATATGGCCATTAATACAATATATAACTTTAGATGAGTCTGAAGTCATTTTGTTTATATTCAGTTTTGTTTCAAAAATCGAGCAAATTCTAAAAGTAACTTTATATTTTATGTGGGGCCATTTTTGACGGAGATATGGCCATTAATACAATATATAATTTTAGATGAGTCTGAAGACATTTTCTTTAAATGCAGTTTTGTTTCAAAAATCGAGCAAAGTATAAAAATAACTTCATATTTTATGTGGGGCCATTTTTGATGGAGATATGGCCATTAATACAATATATAATTTTAGATGAGCCTGAAGTCATTTTGTTTTAATGCAGTTTTGTTTCAAAAATCAAGCAAAGTCTAAAAATAACTTCATTATTGGCGTGGGGCAATTTTTGACGGAGATATGGCCATTAACATAATATATAATTTTAGACGAGCCTGAAGTCATTTTCTTTAAATGCAGTTTTGTTTAAAAAATCGAGCAATTTCTAAAAGTAACTCCATATTTGAAATGGGGCCATTTTTGACGGAGATATGGCCATTAATAAAATATATAACTTTAGATGAGTCTGAAGTCATTTTGTTTAAATGCAGTTTTGTTTCACAAATCGAGCAATTTCTAAAAATACCTTCATATTTGAAGTGGGGCCATTTTTGACGGAGATATGGCCATTAACATAATATATAATATTAGATGAGTCTGAAGTCATTTTCTTTAAAAGCAGTTTTGTTTAAAAAATCGAGCAATTTCTAAAAGTAACTTTATATTTTATGTGGGGCCATTTTTGACGGAGATATGGCCATTAATACAATATATAATTTTAGATGAGTCTGAAGACATTTTCTTTAAATGCAGTTTTGTTTCAAAAATCGAGCAAAGTATAAAAATAACTTCATATTTTATGTGGGGCCATTTTTGATGGAGATATGGCCATTAATACAATATATAATTTTAGATGAGTCTGAAGTCATTTTGTTTTAATGCAGTTTTGTTTCAAAAATTGAGCAAAGTCTAAAAATAACTTCATTATTGGCGTGGGGCCATTTTTGACGGAGATATGGCCATTAACATAATATATAATTTTAGACGAGTCTGAAGTCATTTTCTTTAAATGCAGTTTTGTTTAAAAAATCGAGCAATTTCTAAAAGTAACTCCATATTTGAAATGGGGCCATTTTTGACGGAGATATGGCCATTAATAAAATATATAACTTTAGATGAGTCTGAAGTCATTTTGTTTAAATGCAGTTTTGTTTCACAAATCGAGCAATTTCTAAAAATACCTTCATATTTGAAGTGGGACCATTTTTGACAGAGATATGGCCATTAATACAATATATAATTTTAGATGAGTCTGAAGACATTTTCTTTAAATGCAGTTTTGTTTCAAAAATCGAGCAAAGTATAAAAATAACTTCATATTTTATGTGGGGCCATTTTTGGTGGAGATATGGCCATTAATACAATATATAATTTTAGATGAGTCTGAAGTCATTTTGTTTTAATGCAGTTTTGTTTCAAAAATCGAGCAAAGTCTAAAAATAACTTCATTATTGGCGTGGGGCCATTTTTGACGGAGATATGGCCATTAACATAATATATAATTTTAGACGAGTCTGAAGTCATTTTCTTTAAATGCAGTTTTGTTTAAAAAATCGAGCAATTTCTAAAAGTAACTCCATATTTGAAATGGGGCCATTTTTGACGGAGATATGGCCATTAATAAAATATATAACTTTAGATGAGTCTGAAGTCATTTTGTTTAAATGCAGTTTTGTTTCACAAATCGAGCAATTTCTAAAAATACCTTCATATTTGAAGTGGGACTATTTTTGACAGAGATATGGCCATTAATACAATAAATAATCTTGGATGAGTCTGAAGACATTTTCTTTAAATGCAGTTTTGTTTAAAAATCGAGCAATTTCTAAAAGTAACTCCATATTGGAAGTGGGGCCATTTTTGACAGAGATATGGCCATTAATACAATATATAACTTTAGATGAGTCTGAAGTCATTTTGTTTAAATGCAGTTTTGTTTAAAAAATCGAGCAATTTCTAAAAGTAAGTGATGCCATTTTTGACAGAGATATGGCCATTAATATAATATATAATTTTAGATGAGTCTGAAGTCATTTTGTTTAAATGCAGTTTTGTTTAAAAAATCGAGCAATTTCTAAAAGTAACTCCATATTGGAAGTGGGGCCATTTTTGACAGAGATATGGCCATTAATATAATATATAATTTTAGATGAGTCTGAAGTCCTTTTGTTTAAATGCAGTTTTGTTTTAAAAATCTAGCAAAGTATAAAAATAACTTCATATTTTATGTGGGGCCATTTTTGACGGAGATATGGCCATTAATACAATATATAATTTTAGATGAGTCTGAAGTCATTTTCTTTAAATGCAGTTTTGTTTAAAAAATCGAGCAATTTCTAAAAGTAACTCCATATTTGAAATGGGGCCATTTTTGACGGAGATATGGCCATTAATATTATATATAATTTTAGATGAGTCTGAAGTCATTTTGTTTAAATGCAGTTTTGTTTAAAAAATTGAGCAATTTCTAAAAGTAACTTTATTATTGGAGTGGGCCCATTTTTGACAGAGATATGGCCATTAATATAATATATTATTTTAGATGAGTCTGCAGTCATTTTCTTTAAATGCAGTTTTGATTCATAAATCGAGCAAAGTATAAAAATAACTTCATTATTGGCGTGGGGCCATTTTTGACGGAGATATGGCCATTAATACAATATATAATTTTAGATGAGTCTGAAGTCATTTTCTTTAAATGCAGTTTTGTTTCAAAAATCGAGCAATTTCTAAAAGTAACTTCATATTTTATGTGGGGCCATTTTTGACGGAGATATGGCCATTAATGCAATATATAATTTTAGATGAGTCTGAAGACATTTTCTTTAAATGCAGTTTTGTTTAAAAAATCGAGCAATTTCTAAAAGTAACTCCATATTTGAAGTGATGCCATTTTTGACAGAGATATGGCCATTAATACAATATATAACTTTAGATGAGTCTGAAGTCATTTTGTTTAAATTCAGTTTTGTTTCAAAAATCGAGCAAATTCTAAAAATACCTTCATATTTGAAGTGGGGCCATTTTTGACGGAGATATGGCCATTAACATAATATATAATTTTAGATGAGTCTGAAGTCATTTTCTTTAAAAGCAGTTTTGTTTCAAAAATCGAGCAATTTCTAAAAGTAACTTTATATTTTATGTGGGGCCATTTTTGACGGAGATATGGCCATTAATACAATATATAATTTTAGATGAGTCTGAAGACATTTTCTTTAAATGCAGTTTTGTTTCAAAAATCGAGCAAAGTATAAAAATAACTTCATATTTTATGTGGGGCCATTTTTGATGGAGATATGGCCATTAATACAATATATAATTTTTGGTGAGTCTGAAGTCATTTTGTTTAAATGCAGTTTTGTTTCACAAATCGAGCAATTTCTAAAAATACCTTCATATTTGAAGTGGGACTATTTTTGACAGAGATATGGCCATTAATACAATAAATAATTTTAGATGAGTCTGAAGACATTTTCTTTAAATGCAGTTTTGTTTAAAAATCGAGCAATTTCTAAAAGTAACTCCATATTTGAAGTGGGGCCATTTTTGATGGAGATATGGCCATTAATACAATATATAATTTTTGGTGAGTCTGAAGTCATTTTGTTTAAATGCAGTTTTGTTTCACAAATCGAGCAATTTCTAAAAATACCTTCATATTTGAAGTGGGGCCATTTTTGACGGAGATATGGCCATTAATACAATATATAATTTTAGATGAGTCTGAAGTCATTTTCTTTAAATGCAGTTTTGTTTAAAAAATCGAGCAATTTCTAAAAAGTAACTCCATATTTGAAGTGGGGCCATTTTTGACGGAGATATGGCCATTAATACAATATATAATTTTAGATGAGTCTGAAGTCATTTTGTTTAAATGCAGTTTTGTTTCAAAAATCGAGCAATTTCTAAAAGTAACTTCATATTTGAAGTGGGGCCATTTTTGACAGAGATATGGCCATTAATACAATATATAATTTTAGATGAGTCTGAAGTCATTTTCTTTAAATGCAGTTTTGTTTCAAAAATCGAGCAATTTCTAAAAGTAACTTCATTATTGGAAGTGGGGCCATTTTTGACGGAGATATGGCCATTAATACAATATATAATTTTAGATGAGTCTGAAGTCATTTTCTTTAAATGCAGTTTTGTTTAAAAAATCGAGCAATTTCTAAAAATAACTTCATATTTGAAGTGGGGCCATTTTTGACGGAGATATGGCCATTAATACATAATATATAATTTTAGATGAGTCTGAAGTCATTTTCTTTAAATGCAGTTTTGTTTCAAAAATCGAGCAATTTCTAAAAATAACTTCATATTTGAAGTGGGGCCATTTTTGACGGAGATATGGCCATTAATACAATATATAATTTTAGATGAGTCTGAAGTCATTTTCTTTAAATGCAGTTTTGTTTCAAAAATCGAGCAATTTCTAAAAATAACTTCATTTTTGAAGTGGGGCCATTTTTGACGGAGATATGGCCATTAATACAATATATAATTTTAGATGAGTCTGAAGTCATTTTCTTTAAATGCAGTTTTGTTTAAAAAATCGAGCAATTTCTAAAAGTAACTCCATATTTGAAGTGGGGCCATTTTTGACAGAGATATGGCCATTAATACAATATATAATTTTAGATGAGTCTGAAGTCATTTTGTTTAAATGCAGTTTTGTTTCAAAAATCGAGCAATTTCTAAAAATAACTTCATATTTGAAGTGGGGCCATTTTTGACAGAGATATGGCCATTAATACAATATATAATTTTAGATGAGTCTGAAGTCATTTTCTTTAAATGCAGTTTTGTTTCAAAAATCGAGCAATTTCTAAAAGTAATTATTTAGGGGGGGGCCATTTTTGACAGAGATATGGCCATTAATACAATATATAATTTTAGATGAGTCTGAAGTCATTTTCTTTAAATGCAGTTTTGTTTCAAAAATCGAGCAATTTCTAAAAATAACTTCATATTTGAAGTGGGGCCATTTTTGACGGAGATATGGCCATTAATATAATATATAATTTTAGATGAGTCTGAAGTCATTTTCTTTAAATGCAGTTTTGTTTCAAAATCGAGCAATTTCTAAAAATAACTTCATATTTGGAAGTGGGGCCATTTTTGACGGAGATATGGCCATTAATACAATATATAATTTTAGATGAGTCTGAAGTCATTTTTTTAAATGCAGTTTTGTTTCAAAAATCGAGCAATTTCTAAAAGTAACTTCATATTTGAAGTGGGGCCATTTTTGACAGAGATATGGCCATTAATACAATATATAATTTTAGATGAGTCTGAAGTCATTTTCTTTAAATGCAGTTTTGTTTCAAAAATCGAGCAATTTCTAAAAGTAACTCCATATTTGAAGTGGGGCCATTTTTGACAGAGATATGGCCATTAATACAATATATAATTTTAGATGAGTCTGAAGTCATTTTCTTTAAATGCAGTTTTGTTTCAAAAATCGAGCAATTTCTAAAAATAACTTCATATTTGAAGTGGGGCCATTTTTTGACGGAGATATGGCCATTAATACAATATATAATTTTAGATGAGTCTGAAGTCATTTTCTTTAAATGCAGTTTTGTTTCAAAAATCGAGCAATTTCTAAAAATAACTTCATATTTGAAGTGGGGCCATTTTTGACGGAGATATGGCCATTAATACAATATATAATTTTAGATGAGTCTGAAGTCATTTTCTTTAAATGCAGTTTTGTTTCAAAAATCGAGCAATTTCTAAAAGTAACTCCATATTTGAAGTGGGGCCATTTTTGACGGAGATATGGCCATTAATACAATATATAACTTTTAGATGAGTCTGAAGTCATTTTGTTTAAATGCAGTTTTGTTTCAAAAATCGAGCAATTTCTAAAAATAACTTCATATTTGAAGTGGGGCCATTTTTGACGGAGATATGGCCATTAATATAATATATAATTTTAGATGAGTCTGAAGTCATTTTCTTTAAATGCAGTTTTGTTTCAAAAATCGAGCAATTTCTAAAAGTAACTTCATATTTGAAGTGGGGCCATTTTTGACGGAGATATGGCCATTAATACAATATATAATTTTAGATGAGTCTGAAGTCATTTTCTTTAAATGCAGTTTTGTTTCAAAAATCGAGCAATTTCTAAAAATAACTTCATATTTGAAGTGGGGCCATTTTTGACAGAGATATGGCCATTAATACAATAAATAATTTTAGATGAGTCTGAAGTCATTTTCTTTAAATGCAGTTTTGTTTAAAAAATCGAGCAATTTCTAAAAGTAACTCCATATTTGAAGTGGGGCCATTTTTGACAGAGATATGGCCATTAATACAATATATAACTTTAGATGAGTCTGAAGTCATTTTGTTTAAATGCAGTTTTGTTTCAAAAATCGAGCAATTTCTAAAAAGTAACTTCATATTTGAAGTGGGGCCCATTTTTGACAGAGATATGGCCATTAATATAATATATAATTTTAGATGAGTCTGAAGTCATTTTCTTTAAATGCAGTTTTGATTCATAAATCGAGCAAATTATAAAAATAACTTCATTATTTGGAGTGGGGCCATTTTTGACAGAGATATGGCCATTAATACAATATATAATTTTAGATGAGTCTGAAGTCATTTTCTTTAAATGCAGTTTTGTTTCAAAAATCGAGCAATTTCTAAAAGTAACTTCATATTTTATGTGGGGCCATTTTTGACGGAGATATGGCCATTAATACAATATATAATTTTAGATGAGTCTGAAGTCATTTTCTTTAAATGCAGTTTTGTTTAAAAAATCGAGCAATTTCTAAAAATAACTCCATATTTGAAGTGGGGCCATTTTTGACGGAGATATGGCCATTAATACAATATATAATTTTAGATGAGTCTGAAGTCATTTTCTTTAAATGCAGTTTTGTTTCACAAATCGAGCAATTTCTAAAAATACCTTCATATTTGAAGTGGGGCCATTTTTGACAGAGATATGGCCATTAATACAATATATAATTTTAGATGAGTCTGAAGACATTTTCTTTAAATGCAGTTTTGTTTAAAAAATCGAGCAATTTCTAAAAGTAACTTCATATTTGAAGTGGGGCCATTTTTGACAGAGATATGGCCATTAATACAATATATATTTTTATTAATATAAATTTTAGATGAGTCTGAAGTCATTTTCTTTATATGCAGTTTTGATTCATAAATCGAGCAAATTATAAAAATAACTTCATTATTGGCGTGGGGCCATTTTTGACGGAGATATGGCCATTAATACAATATATAATTTTAGATGAGTCTGAAGTCATTTTCTTTAAATGCAGTTTTGTTTAAAAAATCGAGCAATTTCTAAAAGTAACTCCATATTTGAAATGGGGCCATTTTTGACGGAGATATGGCCATTAATAAAATATATAATTTTAGATGAGTCTGAAGTCATTTTGTTTAAATGCAGTTTTGTTTCAAAAATCGAGCAATTTCTAAAAATACCTTCATATTTGAAGTGGGGCCATTTTTGACAGAGATATGGCCATTAATACAATATATAATTTTAGATGAGTCTGAAGACATTTTCTTTAAATGCAGTTTTGTTTAAAAAATCGAGCAATTTCTAAAAGTAACTCCATATTTGAAGTGATGCCATTTTTGACAGAGATATGGCCATTAATACAATATATAACTTTAGATGAGTCTGAAGTCATTTTGTTTATATTCAGTTTTGTTTCAAAAATCGAGCAAATTCTAAAAGTAACTTTATATTTTATGTGGGGCCATTTTTGACGGAGATATGGCCATTAATACAATATATAATTTTAGATGAGTCTGAAGACATTTTCTTTAAATGCAGTTTTGTTTCAAAAATCGAGCAAAGTATAAAAATAACTTCATATTTTATGTGGGGCCATTTTTGATGGAGATATGGCCATTAATACAATATATAATTTTAGATGAGCCTGAAGTCATTTTGTTTTAATGCAGTTTTGTTTCAAAAATCAAGCAAAGTCTAAAAATAACTTCATTATTGGCGTGGGGCAATTTTTGACGGAGATATGGCCATTAACATAATATATAATTTTCGACGAGCCTGAAGTCATTTTCTTTAAATGCAGTTTTGTTTAAAAAATCGAGCAATTTCTAAAAGTAACTCCATATTTGAAATGGGGCCATTTTTGACAGAGATATGGCCATTAATAAAATATATAACTTTAGATGAGTCTGAAGTCATTTTGTTTAAATGCAGTTTTGTTTCACAAATCGAGCAATTTCTAAAAATACCTTCATATTTGAAGTGGGGCCATTTTTGACGGAGATATGGCCATTAACATAATATATAATATTAGATGAGTCTGAAGTCATTTTCTTTAAAAGCAGTTTTGTTTCAAAAATCGAGCAATTTCTAAAAGTAACTTCATATTTTATGTGGGACTATTTTTGACAGAGATATGGCCATTAATACAATAAATAATCTTGGATGAGTCTGAAGATATTTTCCTTAAATGCAGTTTTGTTTAAAAATCGAGCAATTTCTAAAAGTAACTCCATATTGGAAGTGGTGCCATTTTTGACAGAGATATGGCCATTAATACAATATATAACTTTTGATGAGTCTGAAGTCATTTTGTATAAATGCAGTTTTGTTTCACAAATCGAGCAAAGTCTAAAAATACCGTCATATTTGAAGTGGGGCCAATTTTGACAGAGATATGGCCATTAATATAATATATAATTTTAGATGAGTCTGAAGACATTTTCTTTAAATGCAGTTTTGTTTAAAAAATCGAGCAATTTCTAAAAGTAACTTTATTATTGGAGTGCGCCCATTTTTGGGAGAGATATGGCCATTAATATAATATATAATTTTAGATGAGTCTGAAGTCATTTTCTTTAAATGAAGTTTTGATTCATAAATCGAGCAAAGTATAAAAATAACTTCATTATTGGCGTGGGGCCATTTTTGACGGAGATATGGCCATTAATACAATATATAATTTTAGATGAGTCTGAAGTCATTTTCTTTAAATGCAGTTTTGTTTCAAAAATCGAGCAATTTCTAAAAAAACTTCATATTATATGTGGGGCCATTTTTGACGGAGATATGGCCATTAACATAATATATAATTTTAGACGAGTCTGAAATCATTTTCTTTAAATGCAGTTTTGTTTAAAAAATCGAGCAATTTCTAAAAGTAACTCCATATTTGAAATGGGGCCATTTTTGACGGAGATATGGCCGTTAATAAAATATATAACTTTAGATGAGTCTGAAGTCATTTTGTTTAAATGCAGTTTTGTTTCACAAATCGAGCAATTTCTAAAAATACCTTCATATTTGAAGTGGGACTATTTTTGACAGAGATATGGCCATTAATACAATAAATAATCTTGGATGAGACTGAAGACATTTTCTTTAAATGCAGTTTTGTTTAAAAATCGAGCAATTTCTAAAAGTAACTCCATATTGGAAGTGGGGCCATTTTTGACAGAGATATGGCCATTAATACAATATATAACTTTTGATGAGTCTGAAGTCATTTTGTATAAATGCAGTTTTGTTTAAAAAATCGAGCAATTTCTAAAAGTAACTTTATTATTGGAGTGGGCCCATTTTTGAGAGAGATATGGCCATTAATATAATATATAATTTTAGATGAGTCTGAAGTCATTTTCTTTAAATGCAGTTTTGATTCATAAATCGAGCAAAGTATAAAAATAACTTCATATTTGAAGTGGGGCCATTTTTGACGGAGATATGGCCATTAATACAATATATAATTTTAGATGAGTCTGAAGTCATTTTCTTTAAATGCAGTTTTGTTTCAAAAATCGAGCAATTTCTAAAAGTAACTTCATATTTTATGTGGGACTATTTTTGACAGAGATATGGCCATTAATACAATAAATAATCTTGGATGAGTCTGAAGACATTTTCTTTAAATGCAGTTTTGTTTAAAAAATCGAGCAATTTCTAAAAGTAACTCCATATTGGAAGTGGGGCCATTTTTGACAGAGATATGGCCATTAATACAATATATAACTTTTGATGAGTCTGAAGTCATTTTGTATAAATGCAGTTTTGTTTCACAAATCGAGCAATTTCTAAAAATACCTTCATATTTGAAGTGGGGCCAATTTTGACAGAGATATGGCCATTAATATAATATATAATTTTAGATGAGTCTGAAGACATTTTCTTTAAATGCAGTTTTGTTTAAAAAATCGAGCAATTTCTAAAAGTAACTTTATTATTGGAGTGGGCCCATTTTTGAGAGAGATATGGCCATTAATATAATATACAATTTTAGATGAGTCTGAAGTCATTTTCTTTATATGCAGTTTTGATTCATAAATCGAGCAAATTATAAAAATAACTTCATTATTGGCGTGGGGCCATTTTTGACGGAGATATGGCCATTAATACAATATATAATTTTAGATGAGTCTGAAGTCATTTTCTTTAAATGCAGTTTTGTTTCAAAAAATCGAGCAATTTTCTAAAAGTAACTTATATTTTTTGGGGCCATTTTTGACGGAGATATGGCCATTAATAACAATATATAATTTTAGATGAGTCAAGACTGAAGATTTTCATTTTTTAAATACAGTTTTGTTTAAAAAATCGAGCAATTTCTAAAAGTAACTCCATATTTGAAGTGGGGCCATTTTTGACGGAGATATGGCCATTAATACAATATATAACTTTAGATGAGTCTGAAGTCATTTTGTTTATATGCAGTTTTGTTTCAAAAATCGAGCAAATTCTAAAAGTAACTTTATATTTTTGATGTGGGGCCATTTTTGACGGAGATATGGCCATTAATACAATATATAATTTTAGATGAGTCTGAAGACATTTTCTTTAAATGCAGTTTTGTTTCAAAAATCGAGCAAAGTATCTAAAAATAACTTCATATTTTGAGTGGGGCCATTTTTGATGGAGATATGGCCATTAATACAATATATAATTTTAGATGAGTCTGAAGTCATTTTGTTTTAATGCAGTTTTGTTTCAAAAATCAAGCAAATTCTAAAAATAACTTCATTATTGGCGTGGGGCCATTTTTGACGGAGATATGGCCATTAATACAATATATAATTTTAGATGAGTCTGAAGTCATTTTCTTTAAATGCAGTTTTGTTTCAAAAATCGAGCAATTTCTAAAAGTAACTTCATATTTTATGTGGGGCCATTTTTGACGGAGATATGGCCATTAATACAATATATAATTTAGATGAGTCTGAAGACATTTTCATTAAATACAGTTTTGTTTAAAAAATCGAGCAATTTCTAAAAGTAACTCCATATTTGAAGTGATGCCATTTTTGACAGAGATATGGCCATTAATACAATATATAACTTTAGATGAGTCTGAAGTCATTTTGTTTATATTCAGTTTTGTTTCAAAAATCGAGCAAATTCTAAAAGTAACTTTATATTTTATGTGGGGCCATTTTTGACGGAGATATGGCCATTAATACAATATATAATTTTAGATGAGTCTGAAGACATTTTCTTTAAATGCAGTTTTGTTTCAAAAATCGAGCAAAGTATAAAAATAACTTCATATTTTATGTGGGGCCATTTTTGATGGAGATATGGCCATTAATACAATATATAATTTTAGATGAGCCTGAAGTCATTTTGTTTTAATGCAGTTTTGTTTCAAAAATCAAGCAAAGTCTAAAAATAACTTCATTATTGGCGTGGGGCCAATTTTTGACGGAGATATGGCCATTAACATAATATATAATTTTAGACGAGCCTGAAGTCATTTTCTTTAAATGCAGTTTTGTTTAAAAAATCGAGCAATTTCTAAAAGTAACTCCATATTTGAAATGGGGCCATTTTTGACAGAGATATGGCCATTAATAAAATATATAACTTTAGATGAGTCTGAAGTCATTTTGTTTAAATGCAGTTTTGTTTCACAAATCGAGCAATTTCTAAAAATACCTTCATATTTGAAGTGGGGCCATTTTTGACGGAGATATGGCCATTAACATAATATATAATTTTAGATGAGTCTGAAGTCATTTTCTTTAAAAGCAGTTTTGTTTCAAAAATCGAGCAATTTCTAAAAGTAACTTTATATTTTATGTGGGGCCATTTTTGACGGAGATATGGCCATTAATACAATATATAATTTTAGATGAGTCTGAAGACATTTTCTTTAAATGCAGTTTTGTTTCAAAAATCGAGCAAAGTATAAAAATAACTTCATATTTTATGTGGGGCCATTTTTGATGGAGATATGGCCATTAATACAATATATAATTTTAGATGAGTCTGAAGTCATTTTGTTTTAATGCAGTTTTGTTTCAAAAATCGAGCAAAGTCTAAAAATAACTTCATTATTGGCGTGGGGCCATTTTTGACGGAGATATGGCCATTAACATAATATATAATTTTAGATGAGTCTGAAGTCATTTTCTTTAAATGCAGTTTTGTTTCAAAAATCGAGCAATTTCTAAAAATAACTTCATATTTGAAAATGGGGCCATTTTTGACGGAGATATGGCCATTAATACAATATATAATTTTAGATGAGTCTGAAGTCATTTTCTTTAAATGCAGTTTTGTTTCAAAAATCGAGCAATTTCTAAAAATAACTTCATATTTGAAGTGGGGCCATTTTTGACAGAGATATGGCCATTAATACAATATATAATTTTAGATGAGTCTGAAGTCATTTTCTTTAAATGCAGTTTTGTTTCAAAAATCGAGCAAATTTCTAAAAATAACTTCATATTTGAAGTGGGGCCATTTTTGACGGAGATATGGCCATTAATATAATATATAATTTTAGATGAGTCTGAAGTCATTTTCTTTAAATGCAGTTTTGTTTCAAAAATCGAGCAATTTCTAAAAATAACTTCATATTTGAAGTGGGGCCATTTTTGACGGAGATATGGCCATTAATACAATATATAATTTTAGATGAGTCTGAAGTCATTTTCTTTAAATGCAGTTTTGTTTCAAAAATCGAGCAAATTCTAAAAATAACTTCATATTTTAAGTGGGGCCATTTTTGACGGAGATATGGCCATTAATACAATATATAATTTTAGATGAGTCTGAAGTCATTTTCTTTAAATGCAGTTTTGTTTAAAAAATCGAGCAATTTCTAAAAGTAACTCCATATTTGAAGTGGGGCCATTTTTGACGGAGATATGGCCATTAATACAATATATAATTTTAGATGAGTCTGAAGTCATTTTGTTTAAATGCAGTTTTGTTTCACAAATCGAGCAATTTCTAAAAATACCTTCATATTTGAAGTGGGGCCATTTTTGACAGAGATATGGCCATTAATACAATATATAATTTTAGATGAGTCTGAAGTCATTTTCTTTAAATGCAGTTTTGTTTAAAAATCGAGCAATTTCTAAAAGTAACTTCATATTTGAAGTGGGGCCATTTTTGACGGAGATATGGCCATTAATACAATATATAATTTTAGATGAGTCTGAAGTCATTTTGTTTAAATGCAGTTTTGTTTCAAAAATCGAGCAATTTCTAAAAATAACTTCATATTTTAAGTGGGGCCATTTTTGACAGAGATATGGCCATTAATACAATATATAATTTTAGATGAGTCTGAAGTCATTTTCTTTAAATGCAGTTTTGTTTAAAAAATCGAGCAATTTCTAAAAGTAACTTCATATTTGAAGTGGGGCCATTTTTGACAGAGATATGGCCATTAATATAATATATAACTTTTAGATGAGTCTGAAGTCATTTTGTTTAAATGCAGTTTTGTTTCAAAAATCGAGCAATTTCTAAAAATAACTTCATATTTGAAGTGGGGCCATTTTTGACAGAGATATGGCCATTAATACAATATATAATTTTAGATGAGTCTGAAGTCATTTTCTTTAAATGCAGTTTTGTTTCAAAAATCGAGCAATTTCTAAAAATAACTTCATATTTGAAGTGGGGCCATTTTTGACAGAGATATGGCCATTAATACAATATATAATTTTAGATGAGTCTGAAGTCATTTTCTTTAAATGCAGTTTTGTTTTAAAAATCGAGCAATTTCTAAAAGTAACTTCATATTTTGATGTGGGGCCATTTTTGACGGAGATATGGCCATTAATACAATATATAATTTTAGATGAGTCTGAAGTCATTTTGTTTAAATGCAGTTTTGTTTCAAAAATCGAGCAAATTCTAAAAATAACTTCATTTTTGAAGTGGGGCCATTTTTGACGGAGATATGGCCATTAATATAATATATAATTTTAGATGAGTCTGAAGTCATTTTCTTTAAATGCAGTTTTGTTTCAAAAATCGAGCAATTTCTAAAAGTAACTTCATATTTGAAGTGGGGCCATTTTTGACAGAGATATGGCCATTAATACAATATATAATTTTAGATGAGTCTGAAGTCATTTTCTTTAAATGCAGTTTTGTTTCAAAAATCGAGCAATTTCTAAAAATAACTTCATATTTTGAAGTGGGGCCATTTTTGACGGAGATATGGCCATTAATACAATATATAATTTTAGATGAGTCTGAAGTCATTTTCTTTAAATGCAGTTTTGTTTAAAAAATCGAGCAATTTCTAAAAAGTAACTTCATATTTTAAGTGGGGCCATTTTTGACAGAGATATGGCCATTAATACAATATATAATTTTAGATGAGTCTGAAGTCATTTTCTTTAAATGCAGTTTTGTTTAAAAAATCGAGCAATTTCTAAAAGTAACTCCATATTTGAAGTGGGGCCATTTTTGACAGAGATATGGCCATTAATATAATATATAATTTTAGATGAGTCTGAAGTCATTTTGTTTAAATGCAGTTTTGTTTAAAAAATCGAGCAATTTCTAAAAGTAACTCCATATTTGAAGTGGGGCCATTTTTGACAGAGATATGGCCATTAATATAATATATAATTTTAGATGAGTCTGAAGTCATTTTGTTTAAATGCAGTTTTGTTTAAAAATCGAGCAATTTCTAAAAATAACTTCATATTTGAAGTGGGGCCATTTTTGACAGAGATATGGCCATTAATACAATATATAATTTTAGATGAGTCTGAAGTCATTTTCTTTAAATGCAGTTTTGTTTAAAAAATCGAGCAATTTCTAAAAGTAACTTCATTATTTGAGTGGGGCCATTTTTGACGGAGATATGGCCATTAATATAATATATAATTTTAGATGAGTCTGAAGTCATTTTCTTTAAATGCAGTTTTGTTTCAAAAATCGAGCAATTTCTAAAAGTAACTTCATATTTGAAGTGGGGCCATTTTTGACGGAGATATGGCCATTAATACAATATATAATTTTAGATGAGTCTGAAGTCATTTTCTTTAAATGCAGTTTTGTTTCAAAAATCGAGCAATTTCTAAAAGTAACTTCATATTTTATGTGGGGCCATTTTTGACGGAGATATGGCCATTAATACAATATATAATTTTAGATGAGTCTGAAGTCATTTTCTTTAAATGCAGTTTTGTTTCAAAAATCGAGCAATTTCTAAAAGTAACTTCATATTTTATGTGGGGCCATTTTTGACGGAGATATGGCCATTAATACAATATATAATTTTAGATGAGTCTGAAGTCATTTTCTTTAAATGCAGTTTTGTTTAAAAAATCGAGCAATTTCTAAAAATAACTTCATATTTGAAGTGGGGCCATTTTTGACGGAGATATGGCCATTAATACAATATATAATTTTAGATGAGTCTGAAGTCATTTTCTTTAAATGCAGTTTTGTTTCAAAAATCGGATTAATTTTAGTGTTTTTTTAATGCAGTTTTTTTAGTTTCTAAAAGTAACTTCATATTTGAAATGGGACTATTTTTGACAGAGATATGGCCATTAATACAATAAATAATTTTGGATGAGTCTGAAGACATTTTCTTTAAATGCAGTTTTGTTTAAAAATCGAGCAATTTCTAAAAGTAACTCCATATTTGAAGTGGGGCCATTTTTGACGGAGATATGGCCATTAATACAATATAAAATTTTTGATGAGTCTGAAGTCATTTTCTTTAAATGCAGTTTTGTTTCAAAAATCGAGCAATTTCTAAAAATACCTTCATATTTGAAGTGGGGCCAATTTTGACAGAGATATGGCCATTAATATAATATATAATTTTAGATGAGTCTGAAGTCATTTTGTTTAAATGCAGTTTTGTTTAAAAAATCGAGCAATTTCTAAAAGTAACTTTATTATTGGAGTGGGCCCATTTTTGAGAGAGATATGGCCATTAATACAATATATAATTTTAGATGAGTCTGAAGTCATTTTCTTTAAATGCAGTTTTGATTCATAAATCGAGCAAAGTATAAAAATAACTTCATTATTGGCGTGGGGCCATTTTTGACGGAGATATGGCCATTAATACAATATATAATTTTAGATGAGTCTGAAGACATTTTCTTTAAATGCAGTTTTGTTTCAAAAATCGAGAAATTTCTAAAAGTAACTTCATATTTTATGTGGGACTATTTTTGACAGAGATATGGCCATTAATACAATAAAGAATCTTGGATGAGTCTGAAGACATTTTCTTTAAATGCAGTTTTGTTTCAAAAATCGAGCAAATTCTAAAAGATACCTTCAGATTTTAAGTGGGGCCATTTTTGACGGAGATATGGCCATTAATACAATATATAATTTTAGATGAGTCTGAAGACATTTTCATTAAATGCAGTTTTGTTTCAAAAATCGAGCAAATTCTAAAAATACCTTCAGATTTTAAGTGGGGCCATTTTTGACGGAGATATGGCCATTAATACAATATATAATTTTAGATGAGTCTGAAGACATTTTCTTTAAATGCAGTTTTGTTTCAAAAATCGAGCAATTTCTAAAAGTAACTCCATATTTTATGTGGGACTATTTTTGACAGAGATATGGCCATTAATACAATAAAGAATCTTGGATGAGTCTAAAGACATTTTCTTTAAATGCAGTTTTGTTTAAAAATCGAGCAATTTCTAAAAGTAACTCCATATTGGAAGTGGGGCCATTTTTGACAGAGATATGGCCATTAATACAATATATAATTTTTGATGAGTCTGAAGTCATTTTGTATAAATGCAGTTTTGTTTCACAAATCGAGCAATTTCTAAAAATACCTTCATATTTGAAGTGGGGCCAATTTTGACAGAGATATGGCCATTAATATAATATATAATTTTAGATGAGTCTGAAGACATTTTCTTTAAATACAGTTTTGTTTAAAAAATTGAGCAATTTCTAAAAAGTAACTTTATTATTTGTAAGTTTTGAGAGAGATATGGCCATTAATATAATATATAATTTTAGATGAGTCTGAAGTCATTTTCTTTAAATGCAGTTTTGTTTCAAAAATCGAGCAATTTCTAAAAATAACTTCATTATTGGCGTGGGGCCATTTTTGACAGAGATATGGCCATTAATATAATATATAATTTTAGATGAGTCTGAAGACATTTTCTTTAAATGCAGTTTTGTTTCAAAAATCGATCAATTTCTAAAAGTAACTTCATATTTTATGTGGGGCCATTTTTGACGGAGATATGGCCATTAATACAATATATAACTTTAGATGAGTCTGAAGTCATTTTGTTTAAATGCAGTTTTGTTTCAAAAATCGAGCAAATTCTAAAAATACCTTCATATTTGAAGTGGGGCCATTTTTGACGGAGATATGGCCATTAATATAATATATAATTTTAGATGAGTCTGAAGTCATTTTGTTTAAATGCAGTTTTGTTTTAAAAAATCGCAATTTCTAAAATTTTGATTTTGACGGAGTATGGTATAAATATATTTTTGGATGGTCTGAAGTCATTTTTTTAAATGCAGTTTTAAAATCGAGCAAATTCTAAAAATACCTTCATATTTGAAGTGGGGCCATTTTTGACGGAGATATGGCCATTAATACAATATATAATTTTAGATGAGTCTGAAGTCATTTTCTTTAAATGCAGTTTTGTTTTAAAAATCGAGCAATTTCTAAAAATAACTTCATATTTGAAGTGGGGCCATTTTTGACGGAGATATGGCCATTAATACAATATATAATTTTAGATGAGTCTGAAGTCATTTTCTTTAAATGCAGTTTTGTTTCAAAAATCGAGCAATTTCTAAAAATAACTTCATATTTGAAGTGGGGCCATTTTTGACGGAGATATGGCCATTAATACAATATATAATTTTAGATGAGTCTGAAGTCATTTTCTTTAAATGCAGTTTTGTTTCAAAAATCGAGCAATTTCTAAAAATAACTTCATATTTGAAGTGGGGCCATTTTTGACGGAGATATGGCCATTAATACAATATATAATTTTAGATGAGTCTGAAGTCATTTTCTTTAAATGCAGTTTTGTTTCAAAAATCGAGCAATTTCTAAAAATAACTTCATATTTGAAGTGGGGCCATTTTTGACAGAGATATGGCCATTAATACAATATATAATTTTAGATGAGTCTGAAGTCATTTTCTTTAAATGCAGTTTTGTTTCAAAAATCGAGCAATTTCTAAAAAGTAACTTCCATATTTGAAGTGGGGCCATTTTTGACAGAGATATGGCCATTAATACAATATATAATTTTAGATGAGTCTGAAGTCATTTTGTTTAAATGCAGTTTTGTTTCAAAAATCGAGCAATTTCTAAAAATACCTTCATATTTGAAGTGGGGCCATTTTTGACAGAGATATGGCCATTAATACAATATATAATTTTAGATGAGTCTGAAGTCATTTTCTTTAAATGCAGTTTTGTTTCAAAAATCAAAATCGAGCAATTTCTAAAAATAACTTCATATTTGAAATGGGGCCATTTTTGACAGAGATATGGCCATTAATACAATATATAATTTTGGATGAGTCTGAAGACATTTTCTTTAAATGCAGTTTTGTTTCAAAAATCGAGCAAATTCTAAAAATAACTTCATATTTGAAGTGGGGCCATTTTTGACAGAGATATGGCCATTAATACAATATATAATTTTAGATGAGTCTGAAGTCATTTTGTTTTAAATGCAGTTTTGTTTCAAAAATCGAGCAATTTCTAAAAATAATCTTCATATTTGAAGTGGGCCTTTTTGACAGAGATATGGCCATTAATACAATATATAATTTTAGATGAGTCTGAAGACATTTTCTTTAAATGCAGTTTTGTTTCAAAAATCAGAGCAATTTCTAAAAAGTAACTTCATATTTGAAGTGGGACCATTTTTGACGGAGATATGGCCATTAATAAAATATATAATTTTAGATGAGTCTGAAGTCATTTTCTTTAAATGCAGTTTTGTTTCAAAAATCGAGCAATTTCTAAAAATACCTTCATATTTGAAGTGGGGCCATTTTTGACGGAGATATGGCCATTAATACAATATATAATTTTAGATGAGTCTGAAGTCATTTTCTTTAAATGCAGTTTTGTTTAAAAATCGAGCAATTTCTAAAAGTAACTTCCATTTTGAAGTGGGGCCATTTTTGACAGAGATATGGCCATTAATACAATATATAATTTTAGATGAGTCTGAAGTCATTTTGTTTAAATGCAGTTTTGTTTCAAAAATCGAGCAATTTCTAAAAAAGTACCTTCATATTTGAAGTGGGGCCATTTTTGACGGAGATATGGCCATTAATACAATATATAATTTTAGATGAGTCTGAAGACATTTTCTTTAAATGCAGTTTTGTTTCAAAAATCGAGCAAATTCTAAAAGTAACTTCATATTTGAAGTGGGGCCATTTTTGGGACGAGATATGGCCATTAATACAATATATAATTTTAGATGAGTCTGAAGTCATTTTCTTTAAATGCAGTTTTGTTTCAAAAATCGAGCAATTTCTAAAAATAACTTCATATTTTAAATATCTTTTGACGGAGAGATTGGCATACAATATATAATTTTAGATGAGTCTGAAGTCTTTTTTTAATGCAGTTTTTTTTTACTTATCGAGCAATTTCAAATGTAACTTCATATTTATTAATGGGGCCATTTTTGACGGAGATATGGCCATTAATACAATATATAACTTTAGATGAGTCTGAAGTCATTTTGTTTAAATGCAGTTTTGTTTCAAAAATCGGAGCAATTTCTAAAAGTACCTTCATATTTGAAGGGAGGCCATTTTTGACGGAGATATGGCCATTAATACAATATATAATTTTAGATGAGTCTGAAGTCATTTTGTTTAAATGCAGTTTTGTTTAAAAATCGAGCAAATTCTAAAAATACCTTCATATTTGAAGTGGGGCCATTTTTGACGGAA
>JAEIFX010001191.1:0-13775 GCA_018904325.1 Drosophila murphyi
ATATAATTTTAGATGAGTCTGAAGTCATTTTGTTTTAATGCAGTTTTGTTTCAAAAATCGAGCAAATTTCTAAAAAGTAACTTCATATTTTAAGTGGGGCCATTTTTTGACAGAGATATGGCCATTAATACAATATATAATTTTAGATGAGTCTGAAGTCATTTTGTTTAAATGCAGTTTTGTTTCAAAAATCGAGCAAATTCTAAAAATACCTTCAGATTTTAAGTGGGGCCATTTTTTGACGGAGATATGGCCATTAATACAATATATAATTTTAGATGAGTCTGAAGTCATTTTGTTTTAAATGCAGTTTTGTTTCAAAAATCGAGCAAATTTCTAAAAATAACTTCATATTTTGATGTGGGGCCATTTTTGACGGAGATATGGCCATTAATACAATATATAATTTTAGATGAGTCTGAAGTCATTTTGTTTTAAATGCAGTTTTGTTTCAAAAATCGAGCAATTTCTAAAAATAACTTCATATTTGAAGTGGGGCCATTTTTGACGGAGATATGGCCATTAATATAATATATAATTTTAGATGAGTCTGAAGTCATTTTCTTTAAATGCAGTTTTGTTTCAAAAATCGAGCAAATTTCTAAAAATAACTTCATATTTTAAGTGGGGCCATTTTTGACGGAGATATGGCCATTAATACAATATATAATTTTAGATGAGTCTGAAGTCATTTTGTTTTAAATGCAGTTTTGTTTCAAAAAATCGAGCAAATTTCTAAAAGTAACTTCATATTTGAATGGGGCCATTTTTGACGGAGATATGGCCATTAATATAATATATAATTTTAGATGAGTCTGAAGTCATTTTCTTTAAATGCAGTTTTGTTTCAAAAATCGAGCAAATTTCTAAAAGTAACTTCATATTTTAAGTGGGGCCATTTTTGACGGAGATATGGCCATTAATACAATATATAATTTTAGATGAGTCTGAAGACATTTTCTTTAAATGCAGTTTTGTTTCAAAAATCGAGCAAATTCTAAAAAGTAACTTCATATTTTAAGTGGGGCCATTTTTTGACGGAGATATGGCCATTAATACAATATATAATTTTAGATGAGTCTGAAGACATTTTCTTTAAATGCAGTTTTGTTTCAAAAATCGAGCAAATTTCTAAAAAGTACCTTCATATTTTAAGTGGGGCCATTTTTGACGGAGATATGGCCATTAATACAATATATAATTTTAGATGAGTCTGAAGACATTTTCTTTAAATGCAGTTTTGTTTCAAAAATCGAGCAAATTCTAAAAATAACTTCATTTTAAGTGGGGCCATTTTTGACGGAGATATGGCCATTAATACAATATATAATTTTAGATGAGTCTGAAGTCATTTTGTTTAAATGCAGTTTTGTTTCAAAAAATCGAGCAAAGTCTAAAAAGTAACTTCATATTTGAGTGGGGCCATTTTTGACGGAGATATAGCCATTAATACAATATATAATTTTAGATGAGTCTGAAGTCATTTTGTTTAAATGCAGTTTTGTTTTAAAAATTAATGCGAGTTTTTTTAAATTCTAAAAATACCTTCATATTTTAAGTAGGGCCCTTTTTGACGCAGATATAGCCCTTAATATAATATGAAATTTTTGGTGAGTCTGAAGTCATTTTCTTTAAATGCAGTTTTGTCTCAAAAATCGAGCAAATTCTAAAAATACCTTCAAATTTTAAGTGGGGCCATTTTTAACAGAGATATGGCCATTAATATAATATATAATTTTAGATGAGTCTGAAGTCATTTTCTTTAAATGCAGCTTTGTTTCACAAATCGAGCAATTTCTAAAAATACCTTCATATTTGAAGTGGGGCCATTTTTGACGGAGATATGGCCATTAATATAATATATAAATTTGGATGAGTCTGAAGACATTTTGTTTAAATACAGTTTTGTTTCACAAATCGAGCAATTTCTAAAAATACCTTCATATTTGAAGTGGGGCCATTTTTGACAGAGATATGGCCATTAATATAATATGTAATTTTAGATGAGTCTGAAGTCATTTTCTTTAAATGCAGTTTTGTTTCAAAAATCGATCAATTTTTAAAAGTAACTTCATATTTTAAGTGGGGCCATTTTTGACGGAGATAAGGCCATTAATACAATATATAATTTTAGATGAGTCTGAAGTCATTTTGTTTTAATGCAGTTTTGTTTCAAAAATCGAGCAAAGTCTAAAAATAACTTCATTATTGGCGTGGGGCCATTTTTGACAGAGATATGGCCATTAATATAATATATAATTTTAGATGAGTCTGAAGTCATTTTGTTTAAATACAGTTTTGTTTCAAAAATCGAGCAAATTCTAAAAATACCTTCAGATTTTAAGTGGGTCCATTTTTGACGGAGATATGGCCATTAATACAATATATTATTTTAGATGGGTCTGAAGTCATTTTGTTTTAATGCAGTTTTGTTTCATAAATCGAACAGAGTATAAAAATAACTTCATTATTGGCGTGGGGCCATTTTTGACAGAGATATGGCCATTAATACAATATATAATTTTAGATGAGTCTGAAGTCATTTTGTTTTAATGCAGTTTTGTTTCAAAAATCGAGCAATTTCTAAAAGTAACTCCATATTTGAAATGGGGCCATTTTTGACAGAGATATGGCCATTAATATAATATATAATTTTAGATGAGTCTGAAGTCATTTTCTTTAAATGCAGTTTTGTTTCAAAAATCGAGCAAATTATAAAAATAACTTCATATTTTATGTGGGGCCATTTTTGACGGAGATATGGCCATTAATACAATATATAATTTTAGATGAGTCTGAAGTCATTTTGTTTTAATGCAGTTTTGTTTCAAAAATCGAGCAATTTCTAAAAGTAACTCCATATTTGAAATGGGGCCATTTTTGACAGAGATATGGCCATTAATATAATATATAATTTTAGATGAGTCTGAAGTCATTTTCTTTAAATGCAGTTTTGTTTCATAAATCGAGCAAATTTATAAAAATAACTTCATATTTTAAGTGGGGCCATTTTTGACGGAGATATGGCCATTAATACAATATATAATTTTAGATGAGTCTGAAGTCATTTTGTTTAAATGCAGTTTTGTTTCAAAAATCGAGCAATTTCTAAAAGTAACTCCATATTTGAAGTGGGGCCATTTTTGACAGAGATATGGCCATTAATATAATATATAATTTTAGATGAGTCTGAAGTCATTTTCTTTAAATGCAGTTTTGTTTCAAAAATCGAGCAATTTCTAAAAATAACTTCATATTTTATGTGGGGCCATTTTTGACGGAGATATGGCCATTAACATAATATATAATTTTAGATGAGTCTGAAGTCATTTTCTTTAAATGCAGTTTTGTTTCATAAATCGAGCAATTTCTAAAAGTAACTTCATATTTGAAGTGGGGCCATTTTTGACGGAGATATGGCCATTAATACAATATATAATTTTAGATGAGTCTGAAGTCATTTTCTTTAAATGCAGTTTTGTTTCAAAAATCGAGCAATTTCTAAAAGTAACTCCATATTTTGAAGTGGGGCCATTTTTGACAGAGATATGGCCATTAATATAATATATAATTTTAGATGAGTCTGAAGTCATTTTGTTTAAATGCAGTTTTGTTTCAAAAATCGAGCAATTTCTAAAAGTAACTTCATATTATTAAGTGGGGCCATTTTTGACGGAGATATGGCCATTAATACAATATATAATTTTAGATGAGTCTGAAGTCATTTTCTTTAAATGCAGTTTTGTTTCAAAAATCGAGCAATTTCTAAAAGTAACTTCATATTTTAAGTGGGGCCATTTTTGACGGAGATATGGCCATTAATACAATAAATAATTTTAGATGAGTCTGAAGTCATTTTCTTTAAATGCAGTTTTGTTTCAAAAATCGAGCAATTTCTAAAAGTAACTCCATATTTGAAGTGGGGCCATTTTTGACGGAGATATGGCCATTAATACAATATATAATTTTAGATGAGTCTGAAGTCATTTTCTTTAAATGCAGTTTTGTTTCAAAAATCGAGCAATTTCTAAAAGTAACTTCATATTTTATGTGGGGCCATTTTTGACGGAGATATGGCCATTAATACAATATATAATTTTAGATGAGTCTGAAGTCATTTTCTTTAAATGCAGTTTTGTTTCAAAAATCGAGCAATTTCTAAAAGTAACTTCATATTTTATGTGGGGCCATTTTTGACGGAGATATGGCCATTAATACAATATATAATTTTAGATGAGTCTGAAGTCATTTTCTTTAAATGCAGTTTTGTTTCAAAAATCGAGCAAATTCTAAAAATACCTTCATATTTTAAGTGGGGCCATTTTTGACGGAGATATGGCCATTAATACAATATATAATTTTAGATGAGTCTGAAGTCATTTTCTTTAAATGCAGTTTTGTTTCAAAAATCGAGCAAATTCTAAAAGTAACTTCATATTTTAAGTGGGGCCATTTTTTGACAGAGATATGGCCATTAATATAATATATAATTTTAGATGAGTCTGAAGTCATTTTCTTTAAATGCAGTTTTGTTTCAAAAATCGAGCAAATTCTAAAAATAACTTCATATTTTAAGTGGGGCCATTTTTGACGGAGATATGGCCATTAATACAATATATAATTTTAGATGAGTCTGAAGTCATTTTGTTTTAAATGCAGTTTTGTTTCAAAAATCGAGCAAAGTCTAAAAATAACTTCATTTTTGGCGTGGGGCCATTTTTGACGGAGATATGGCCATTAATACAATATATAATTTTAGATGAGTCTGAAGTCATTTTCTTTAAATGCAGTTTTGTTTAAAAAATCGAGCAATTTCTAAAAAGTAACTCCATATTTGAAGTGGGGCCATTTTTGACAGAGATATGGCCATTAATATAATATATAATTTTAGATGAGTCTGAAGTCATTTTGTTTAAATGCAGTTTTGTTTCAAAAATCGAGCAATTTCTAAAAGTAACTTCATATTTGAAGTGGGGCCATTTTTGACGGAGATATGGCCATTAATATAATATATAATTTTGATGAGTTGAGTTTTTTTAAGTAATATATTGGAGTGGGGCCCTTTTTGACAGAGATATGGCCATTAATATAATATATAATTTTAGATGAGTCTGAAGTCATTTTATTTAAATGCAGTTTTTATTCATAAATCGAGCAAAGTATAAAATTAACTTCATTATTGGCGTGGGGCCATTTTTGACGGAGATATGGCCATTAATACAATATATAATTTTAGATGAGTCTGATGTCATTTTCTTTAAATGAGCAGTTTTGTTTCAAAAATCGAGCAATTTCAAAAAGTAACTTCATATTTTAAGTGGGGCCATTTTTGACAGAGATATGGCCATTAATATAATATATAATTTTAGATGAGTCTAAACTAATTTTCTTCAAATGCAGTTTTGATTCATAAATCGAGCAAAGTATAAAAATAACTTCATATTTTATGTGGGTCCATTTTTGACGGAGATATGGCCATTAATACAATGTATAATTTTAGATGAGTTTGAAGTCATTTTGTTTTAATGCAGTTTTGTTTCAAAAATCGAGCAAAGTCTAAAAATAACTTCATTATTGGCGTGGGGCCACTTTTGGCGGAGATATGGCCATTAACATAATATATAATTTTAGACGAGTCTGAAGTCATTTTCTTTAAATGCAGTTTTATTTAAAAAATCGAGCAATTTCTAAAAGTAACTCCATATTTGAAATGGGGCCATTTTTGACAGAGATATGGCCATTAATAAAATATATAATTTTAGATGAGTCTGAAGTCATTTTGTTTAAATGCAGTTTTGTTTCAAAAATCGAGCAATTTCTAAAAATACCTTCATATTTGAAGTGGGACTATTTTTGACGGAGATATGGCCATTAATACAATATATAATTTTAGATGACTCTGAAGTCATTTTCTTTAAATGCAGTTTTGTTTCAAAAATCGAGCAATTTCTAAAAGTAACTCCATATTTGAAGTGGGGCCAATTTTAACAGAGATTTGGCCATTAATATAATATATAATTTAAGATGAGTCTGAAGTCATTTTGTTTAACTGCAGTTTTGTTTAAAAAATCGAGCAATTTCTAAAAGTAACTTTATTATTGGAGTGGGCCCCTTTTTGACAGAGATATGGCCATTAATATAATATATAATTTTGGATGAGTCTGAAGTCATTTTCTTTAAATGCAGTTTTGTTTCAAAAATCGAGCAATTTCTAAAAGTAACTTCATATTTTATGTGGGGCCATTTTTGACGGAGATATGGCCATTAATACAATAAATAATTTTAGATGAGTCTGAAGACATTTTCTTTAAATGCAGTTTTGTTTAAAAAATCGAGCAATTTCTAAAAGTAACTCCATATTTGAAGTGATGCCATTTTTGACAGAGATATGGCCATTAATACAATATATAATTTTAGATGAGTCTGAAGTCATTTTGTTTAAATGCAGTTTTGTTTCACAAATCGAGCAATTTCTAAAAATACCTTCATATTTGAAGTGGGGCCATTTTTGACGGAGATATGGCCATTAATATAATATATAATTTTGGATGAGTCTGAAGTCATTTTCTTTAAATGCAGTTTTGTTTCAAAAATCGAGCAATTTCTAAAAGTAACTTCATATTTTATGTGGGGCCATTTTTGACGGAGATATGGCCATTAATACAATAAATAATTTTAGATGAGTCTGAAGACATTTTCTTTAAATGCAGTTTTGTTTAAAAAATCGAGCAATTTTTAAAAGTAACTCCATATTTGAAGTGGGTCCATTTTTGACAGAGATATGGCCATTAATACAATATATAACTTTAGATGAGTCTGAAGTCATTTTGTTTAAATGCAGTTTTGATTCACAAATCGAGCAATTTCTAAAAATATCTTCATATTTGAAGTGGGGCCATTTTTGACAGAGATATGGCCATTAATATAATATATAATTTTAGATGAGTCTGAAGTCATTTTCTTTAAATGCAGTTTCGTTTCAAAAATCGAGCAATTTCAAAAAGTAACTTCATATTTTAAGTGGGGCCATTTTTGACAGAGATATGGCCATTAATATAATATATAATTTTAGATGAGTCTAAACTTATTTTCTTTAAATGCAGTTTTGATTCATAAATCGAGCAAAGTATAAAAATAACTTCATATTTTATGTGGGGCCATTTTTGACGGAGATATGGCCATTAATACAATATATAATTTTAGATGAGTCTGAAGTCATTTTGTTTTAATGCAGTTTTGTTTCAAAAATCGAGCAATTTCTAAAAGTAACTCCATATTTGAAATGGGGCCATTTTTGACAGAGATATGGCCATTAATATAATATATAATTTTAGATGAGTCTGAAGTCATTTTGTCTAAATGCAGTTTTGTTTCACAAATCGAGCAATTTCTAAAAATACCTTCATATTTGAAGTGGGACTATTTTTGACGGAGATATGGCCATTAATACAATATCTAATTTTAGATGACTCTGAAGTCATTTTCTTTAAATGCAGTTTTGTTTCAAAAATCGAGCAATTTCTAAAAGTATCTCCATATTTGAAGTGGGGCCAATTTTAACAGAGATATGGCCATTAATATAATATATAATTTTAGATGAGTCTGAAGTCATTTTGTTTAAATGCAGTTTTGTTTAAAAAATCGAGCAATTTCTAAAAGTAACTTTATTATTGGAGTGGGCCCCTTTTTGACAGAGATATGGCCATTAATATAATATATAATTTTAGATGAGTCTGAAGTCATTTTCTTTAAATGCAGTTTTGATTCATAAATCGAGCAAATTATAAAAATAACTTCATTATTGGCGTGGGGCCATTTTTGACGGAGATATGGCCATTAATACAATATATAATTTTAGATGAGTCTGAAGTCATTTTGTTTTAATGCAGTTTTGTTTCAAAAATCGAGCAATTTCTAAAAGTAACTCCATATTTGAAATGGGGCCATTTTTGACAGAGATATGGCCATTAATATAATATATAATTTTAGATGAGTCTAAACTTATTTTCTTTAAATGCAGTTTTGATTCATAAATCGAGCAAATTCTAAAAATACCTTCATATTTTAAGTGGGGCCATTTTTGACGGAGATATGGCCATTAATACAATATATAATTTTAGATGAGTCTGAAGTCATTTTCTTTAAATGCAGTTTTGTTTAAAAAATCGAGCAATTTCTAAAAGTAACTCCATATTTGAAGTGGGGCCATTTTTGACAGAGATATGGCCATTAATATAATATATAATTTTAGATGAGTCTGAAGTCATTTTCTTTAAATGCAGTTTTGTTTCAAAAATCGAGCAATTTCTAAAAGTAACTTCATATTTTAAGTGGGGCCATTTTTGACGGAGATATGGCCATTAATAAAATATATAATTTTAGATGAGTCTGAAGTCATTTTGTTTAAATGCAGTTTTGTTTCACAAATCGAGCAATTTCTAAAAATACCTTCATATTTGAAGTGGGGCCATTTTTGACAGAGATATGGCCATTAATACAATATATAATTTTAGATGAGTCTGAAGTCATTTTCTTTAAATGCAGTTTTGTTTCAAAAATCGAGCAATTTCTAAAAATAACTTCATTATTTTGAAGTGGGGCCATTTTTGACGGAGATATGGCCATTAATACAATATATAATTTTAGATGAGTCTGAAGTCATTTTCTTTAAATGCAGTTTTGTTTCAAAAATCGAGCAATTTCTAAAAGTAACTTCATATTTGAAGTGGGGCCATTTTTGACGGAGATATGGCCATTAATACAATATATAATTTTAGATGAGTCTGAAGTCATTTTCTTTAAATGCAGTTTTGTTTCAAAAATCGAGCAATTTCTAAAAAGTAACTCCATATTTGAAGTGGGGCCATTTTTGACGGAGATATGGCCATTAATACAATATATAATTTTAGATGAGTCTGAAGTCATTTTGTTTAAATGCAGTTTTGTTTAAAAAATCGAGCAATTTCTAAAAGTAACTTTATTTTGAAGTGGGCCCCTTTTTGACAGAGATATGGCCATTAATATAATATATAATTTTAGATGAGTCTGAAGTCATTTTCTTTAAATGCAGTTTTGATTCATAAATCGAGCAAAGTCTAAAAATAACTTCATTATTGGCGTGGGGCCATTTTTGACGGAGATATGGCCATTAATACAATATATAATTTTAGATGAGTCTGAAGTCATTTTCTTTAAATGCAGTTTTGTTTCAAAAATCGAGCAATTTCTAAAAGTAACTTCATATTTTATGTGGGGCCATTTTTGACGGAGATATGGCCATTAATACAATATATAATTTTAGATGAGTCTGAAGACATTTTCTTTAAATGCAGTTTTGTTTAAAAAATCGAGCAATTTCTAAAAGTAACTCCATATTTGAAGTGATGCCATTTTTGACAGAGATATGGCCATTAATACAATATATAATTTTAGATGAGTCTGAAGTCATTTTGTTTAAATGCAGTTTTGTTTCACAAATCGAGCAATTTCTAAAAATACCTTCATATTTGAAGTGGGGCCATTTTTGACGGAGATATGGCCATTAATATAATATATAAATTTGGATGAGTCTGAAGACATTTTCTTTAAAAGCAGTTTTGTTTTAAAAATCGAGCAAATTCTAAAAATACCTTCATATTTGAAGTGGGGCCATTTTTGACGGAGATATGGCCATTAATATAATATATAATTTTAGATGAGTCTGAAGTCATATTCTTTAAATGCAGTTTCGTTTCATAAATCGAGCAATTTCTAAAAGTAACTTCATATTTTATGTGGGGCCATTTTTGACGGAGATATGGCCATTAATACAATATATAATTTTAGATGAGTCTGAAGACATTTTCTTTAAATGAAGTTTTGTTTCAAAAATCGGGCAAATTTAAAATTCTAAAAACCATATTTGAAGTGGGGCCATTTTTGACAGAGATATGGCCATTAATATAATATATAATTTTAGATGAGTCTAAAGTCATTTTCTTTAAATGCAGTTTTGATTCATAAATCGAGCAAAGTATAAAAATAACTTCATATTTTATGTGGGGCCATTTTTGATGGAGATATGGCCATTAATACAATATATAATTTTAGATGAGTCTGAAGACATTTTCTTTAAATGCAGTTTTGTTTCAAAAATCGAGCAATTGTTAAAAGTAAATTCATATTTGAAGTGGGGCCAGTTTTGACGGAGATATAGCCATTAATACAATATATAATTTTAGATGAGTCTGAAGTCATTTTGTTTAAATGAGGTTTTGTTTCAAAAATCGAGCAAATTCTAAAAATACCTTCATATTTGACGGAGATATGGCCATTTATACAATATGTAATTTTAGATGAGTCTGATGTCATTTTCTTTAAATGCAGTTTTGTTTCAAAAATCGAGCAATTCTAAAAATACCTTCATATTTTAAGTGGGGCCATTTTTGACGCAGATATAGCCATTAATATAATATATAATTTTGGATGAGTCTGAAGTCATTTTGTTTTAATGCAGTTTTGTTTCAAAAATCGAGCAAATTCTAAAAATACCTTCATATTTTAAGTGGAGCCATTTTTGACGGATATATGGCCATTAATACAATTTTATAATTTTAGATGAGTCTGAAGACATTTTCTTTAAATGCAGTTTTGTTTCAAAAATCCAGCAATTTCTAAAAGTAACTTCATATTTTATGTGGGGCCATTTTTGTCGGAGATATGGCCATTAATACAATATATAATTTTAGATGAGTCTGAAGACATTTTCTTTAAATGCAGTTTTGTTTCAAAAATCGAGCAATTTCTAAAAATACCTTCATGTTTTAAGTGGAGCCATTTTTGACGGATATATGGCCATTAATACAATATATAATTTTAGATGAGTCTGAAGTCATTTTCTTTAAATGCAGTTTTGTTTCAAAAATCGAGCAAATTCTAAAAATACCTTCATGTTTTAAGTGGGGCCATTTTTGACGGATATATGGCCATTAATACAATATATAATTTTAGATGAGTCTGAAGACATTTTCTTTAAATGCAGTTTTGTTTCAAAAATCGAGCAATTTCTAAAAATAACTCCATATTTTAAGTGGGGCCATTTTTGACAGAGATATGGCCATTAATACAATATATAATTTTAGATGAGTCTGAAGACATTTTCTTTAAATGCAGTTTTGTTTCAAAAATCGAGCAAATTCTAAAAATACCTTCATATTTTAAGTGGGGCCATTTTTGACAGAGATATGGCCATTAATACAATATATAATTTTAGATGAGTCTGAAGTCATTTTCTTTAAATGCAGTTTTGTTTCAAAAATCGAGCAATTTCTAAAAGTAACTTCATATTTTAAGTGGGGCCATTTTTGACGGAGATATGGCCATTAATACAATATATAATTTTAGATGAGTCTGAAGTCATTTTCTTTAAATGCAGTTTTGTTTCAAAAATCGAGCAATTTCTAAAAATAACTTCATATTTTAAGTGGGGCCATTTTTGACGGAGATATGGCCATTAATACAATATATAATTTTAGATGAGTCTGAAGACATTTTCTTTAAATGCAGTTTTGTTTCAAAAATCGAGCAATTTCTAAAAATAACTTCATATTTTAAGTGGGGCCATTTTTTGACGGAGATATGGCCATTAATACAATATATAATTTTAGATGAGTCTGAAGTCATTTTCTTTAAATGCAGTTTTGTTTCAAAAATCGAGCAATTTCTAAAAATAACTTCATATTTTAAGTGGGGCCATTTTTGACGGAGATATGGCCATTAATACAATATATAATTTTAGATGAGTCTGAAGACATTTTCTTTAAATGCAGTTTTGTTTCAAAAATCGAGCAATTTCTAAAAATACCTTCATATTTTAAGTGGGGCCATTTTTGACGGAGATATGGCCATTAATACAATATATAATTTTAGATGAGTCTGAAGACATTTTCTTTAAATGCAGTTTTGTTTCAAAAATCGAGCAAATTCTAAAAATACCTTCATATTTTAAGTGGGGCCATTTTTGACGGAGATATGGCCATTAATACAATATATAATTTTAGATGAGTCTGAAGACATTTTCTTTAAATGCAGTTTTGTTTCAAAAATCGAGCAATTTCTAAAAGTAACTTCATATTTTAAGTGGGGCCATTTTTGACGGAGATATGGCCATTAATACAATATATAATTTTAGATGAGTCTGAAGTCATTTTCTTTAAATGCAGTTTTGTTTCAAAAATCGAGCAATTTTTAAAAGTAACTTCATATTTTAAGTGAGGCCATTTTTGACGGAGATATGGCCATTAATACAATATATAATTTTAGATGAGTCTGAAGACATTTTCTTTAAATGCAGTTTTGTTTCAGAAATCGAGTAAATTCTAAAAATAGCTTCAGATTGTAAGTGGGGCCATTTTTGACGGAGATATGGCCATTAATACAATATATAATTTTAGATGAGTCTGAAGTCATTTTGTTTTAATGCAGTTTTGTTTAAAAAATCGAGCAATTTCTAAAAGTAACTTCGTATTTTATGTGGGGCCATTTTTGACAGAGATATAGCCAGTAATACAATATATAATTTTAGATGAGTCTGAAGTCATTTTGTTTAAATGAAGTTTTGTTTCAAAAATCGAGCGAATTCTAAAAATACCTTCATATTTGACGGAGATATGGCCATTAATACAATATATAATTTTAGATGAGTCTGAAGACATTTTCTTTAAATGCAGTTTTGTTTCAAAAATCGAGCAATTTTTAAAAGTAAATTCATATTTGAAGTGGGGCCATTTTTGACGGAGATATAGCCATTAATACAATATATAATTTTAGATGAGTCTGAAGTCATTTTGTTTTAATGCAGTTTTGTTTAAAAAATCGAGCAATTTCTAAAAGTAACTTCGTATTTTATGTGGGGCCATTTTTGACGGAGATATAGCCATTAATACAATATATAATTTTAGATGATTCTGAAGTCATTTTGTTTAAATGAGGTTTTGTTTCAAAAATTGAGCAAATTCTAAAAATACCTTCATATTTGACGGAGATATGGCCATTTATACAATATGTAATTTTAGATGAGTCTGATGTCATTTTCTTTAAATGCAGTTTTGTTTCAAAAATCGAGCAATTCTAAAAATACCTTCATATTTTAAGTGGGGCCATTTTTGACGCAGAATAGCAATTAATATAATATATAATCTTGGATGAGTCTGAAGTAATTTTGTTTTAATGCAGTTTTGTTTCAAAAATCGAGCAAATTCTAAAAATACCTTCATATTTTAAGTGGAGCCATTTTTGACGGATATATGGCCATTAATACTATATATAATTTTAGATGAGTCTGAAGACATTTTCTTTATATGCAGTTTTGTTTCAAAAATCGAGCAATTTCTAAAAGTAACTTCATATTTGACGGAGATATGGTCATTAATACAATATATAATTTTAGATGAGTCTGAAGACATTTTGTTTAAATGCAGTTTTTTTTTAAAAAATCGAGCAAATTCTAAAAATACCTTCATTTTTTAAGTGGGGCCATTTTTGACGGATATATGGCCATTAATACAATATATAATTTTAGATGAGTCTGAAGACATTTTCTTTAAATGCAGTTTTGTTTCAAAGATCGAGCAAATTCTAAAAGTAACTTCATATTTGAAGTGGAGCTATTTTTGACGGAGATATCGCCATTAATACAATATATAATTTTATATGAGTCTGAAGACATTTTCTTTAAATGCAGTTTTGTTTCAAAAATCGAGCAAATTCTAAAAATACCTTCAGATTTTAAGTGGGTC
>JAEIFX010001195.1:0-15137 GCA_018904325.1 Drosophila murphyi
AATATGAAGTTATTTTAGAAATTGCTCGATTTTTGAAACAAAACTGCATTTAAAGAAAATGACTTCAGACTCATCTAAAATTATATATTGTATTAATGGCCATATCTCCGTCAAAAAAGGCCCCACTTTAAATATGAAGGTATTTTTAGAATTTGCTCGATTTTTGAAACAAAACTGAATTTAAAGAAAATGACTTCAGACTCATCTAAAATTATATATTGTATTAATGGCTATATATCCGTCAAAAATGGCCCCACTTCAAATATGAAGTTACTTTTAGAAATTGCTCGATTTTCTAAACAAAAACTGCATTTAAAGAAAATGTCTTCAGACTCATCTAAAATTATATATTGTATTAATGGCCATATCTCCGTCAAAAATGGCCCCACATAAAATATGAAGTTACTTTTAGAAATTGCTGAATTTTTGAAACAAAACTGCATTTAAAGAAAATGTCTTCAGACTCATCTAAAATTATATATTGTATTAATGGCCATATCTCCGTCAAAAATAGCTCCACTTCAAATATGAAGTTACTTTTAGAATTTGCTCGATTTTTGAAACAAAACTGCATTTAAACAAAATGACTTCAGACTCATCTAAAATTATATATTGTATTAATGGCCATATATCCGTCAAAAATGGTCCCACTTAAAAAATGAAGGTATTTTTAGAATTTGCTCGATTTTTGAAACAAAACTGCATTTAAACAAAATGTCTTCAGACTCATCTAAAATTATATATTGTATTAATGGCTACATCTCCGTCAAAAATGGCCCCACTTCAAATATGAAGCTATTTTTAGAATTTGCTCGATTTTTGAAACAAAACTGCATTTAAACAAAATGTCTTCAGACTCATCTAAAATTATATATTATATCAATGGTACATCTCCGTCAAAAATGGCCCCACTCCAATGATGAAGTTATTTTTAGACTTTGCTCGATTTTTGAAACAAAACTGCATTTAAAGAAAATGTCTTCAGACTCATCTAAAATTATATATTGTATTAATGGCCATATCTCCGTCAAAAATAGCCCCACTTCAAATATGAAGTTACTTTTAGAATTTGCTCGATTTTTGAAACAAAACTGCATTTAAACAAAATTTTTTCAACCCCCTCAAAATTTTTATGCCTTCAGACTCATCACAAATTATATTTCAATGGTACATCTCCGTCAAAAATGGCCCCACTCCAATGATGAAGTTATTTTTAGACTTTGCTCGATTTTTGAAACAAAACTGCATTTAAACAAAATGTCTTCAGACTCATCTAAAATTATATATTGTATTAATGACCATATCTCCGTCAAATATGAAGTTACTTTTAGAATTTGCTCGATTTTTGAAACAAAACTGCATTTAAAGAAAATGACTTCAGACTCATCGAAAATTATATTTTGTATTAATGGCCATATATCCCTCAAAAATGGGCCCACTTAAAAAATGAAGGTATTTTCAGAATTTGCTCGATTTTTGAAACAAAACTGCATTTAAACAAAATGACTTCAGACTCATCTAAAATTATATATTGTATTAATGACCATATCTCCGTCAAATATGAAGTTACTTTTAGAAATTGCTCGATTTTTGAAACAAAACTGCATTTAAAGAAAATGTCTTCAGACTCATCTAAAATTATATATTGTATTAATGGCCATATATCCGTCAAAAAATGGCCCCACTTAAAAAATAAAGGTATTTTTAGAATTTGCTCGATTTTTGAAACAAAACTGCATTTAAAGAAAATGACTTCAGACTCATCTAAAATTATATATTGTATTAATGGCCATATCTCCGCCAAAAATGGTCCCCTTTCATTAAATATAAATTTGCTCGATTTTTGAAACAAAACTGCATTAAAACAAAATGACTTCAGACTCATCCAAAATTATATATTATATTAATGGCTATATCTCCGTCAAAAATGGCCCCAGTTCAAATATGAAGTTATTTTTAGAAAATGCTCGATTTTTGAAAAAAAGCTGCATTTAAAGAAAATGACTTCAGACTCATCTAAAATTATATATTATATTAATGGCCATATCTCCGTCAAAAATGGCCCAACTTCAAATATGAAGGTATTTTCAGAATTTGCTCGATTTTTGAAACAAAACTGCATTTAAAGAAAATGTCTTCAGACTCATCTAAAATTATATATTGTATTAATGGCCATATATCCTTCAAAAATGGCCCCACTTAAAAAATGAAGGTATTTTTATAATTTGCTCGATTTTTTAAACAAAACTGCATTTAAACAAAATGACTTCAGACTTATCTAAAATTATAAATTGTATTAATGACCATATTTCGGTCAAATATGAAGTTACTTTTAGAAATTGCTCGATTTTTGAAACAAAACTGCATTTAAAGAAAATGTCTTCAGACTCATCTAAAATTATATATTGTATTAATGGCCATATATCCGTCAAAAATGGCTCCACTTAAAATATGAAGGTATTTTTAGAAATTGCTCGATTTTTGAAACAAAACTGCATTTAAAGAAAATTACATCAGACTCATCTAAAATTATATATTATATTAATGGCCATTTCTTCGCCAAAAATCGCCCCACGCCAATAATGAAGTTATTTTTAGAATCTGCTCGATTTTTGAAACAAAACTGCATTAAAACAAAATGACTTCAGACTCATCTAAAATTATATATTATATTAATTCCTATATCTGCGTCAAAAATGGCCCCACTTAAAATATGAAGTTATTTTTAGAAATTGCTCGATTTTCGAAACAAAACTGCATTTAAAGAAAATGACATCAGAGTCATCCAAAATTACATATTGTATTTATGGCCATCTCCGTCAAATATGAAGGTATTTTTAGAAGTTGCTCGATTTTTGAAACAAAACTTCATTTAAACAAAATGACTTCAGACTCATCTAAAATTATATATTGTATTAATGGCTACATCTCCGTCAAAAATGGCCCCACTTCAAATATGAAGTTAGTTTTAGAAATTGCTCGATTTTTGAAACAAAACTGCATTTAAAGAAAATGTCTTCAGACTCATCTAAAATTATATATTATATTAATGGCCATATCTCCGTCAAAAATGGCCCCACTCCAATAATTAAGGTATTTTTAGAAATTGCTCTATTTTTGAAATAAAACTGCATTTAATGAAAATGTCTTCAGACTCATCTAAAATTATATATTATATTAATGGCCATATCTCCGTCAAAAATGGCCCCACTTAAAATATGAGGGTATTTTTAGAATTTGCTCGATTTTTGAAACAAAACTGCATTTAAAGAAAATGACTTCAGACTCATCTAAAATTATATATTATATTAATGGCCATATCTCCGTCAAAAATGGCCCCACTTAAAAAATGAAGGTATTATTAGAATTTGCTCGATATTTGAAACAAAACTGCATTAAACAATATGAAGTTATTTTTAGAAATTGTTCGATTTTTGAAACAAAACTGCATTTAAAGAAAATGTCTTCAGACTCATCTAAAATTATATATTGTATTAATGGCCATATCTCCGTCAAAAATGGCCCCACTTCAAATATGAAGTTATTTTTAGAATTTGCTCGATTTTTGAAACAAAACTGCATTTAAAGAAAATGACTTCAGACTCATCTAAAATTATATATTGTATTAATGGCCATATCTCCGTCAAAAATGGCCCCACGCCAATAATGAAGTTATTTTTAGAATTTGCTCGATTTTTGAAACAAAACTGCATTAAAACAAAATGACTTCAGACTCATCTAAAATTATATATTGTATTAATGGCCATATCTCCGTCAAAATGGCCAATTTACAAATATGAAGGTATTTTTAGAAATTGCTCGATTTTTGAAACAAAACTGCATTTAAACAAAATGACTTCAGACTCATCTAAAATTATATATTGTATTAATGGCCATATCTCCGTCAAATATGAGGTATTTTTGATGTCGATTTTTGAAACAAAACTGCATTTAAAGAAAATGACTTCAGACTCATCTAAAATTATATATTGTATTAATGGCCATATCTCCGTCAAAAATGGGCCCACAAAAATATGAAGTTACTTTTAGAAATTGCTCGATTTTTGAAACAAAACTGCATTTAAAGAAAATGACTTCAGACTCATCTAAAATTATATATTGTATTAATGGCCATATCTCTTCAAAAATGGCCCCACTTCAAATATGAAGGTATTTTTAGAATTTGCTCGATTTTTGAAACAAAACTGCATTTAAAGAAAATGTCTTCAGACTCATCTAAAATTATATATTGTATTAATGGCCATATCTCCGTCAAAAAATGGCCCCACTTAAAATATGAAGGTATTTTTAGAAATTGCTCGATTTTTGAAACAAAACTGCATTTAAAGAAAATGACTTCAGACTCATCTAAAATTATATATTATATTAATGGCCATATCTCCGTCAAAAAATGGCCCCACTTCAAATATGAAGGTATTTTTAGAAATTGCCTCGATTTTTGAAACAAAACTGCATTTAAACAAAATGACTTCAGACTCATCTAAAATTATATATTGTATTAATGGCCATATCTCCGTCAAAAATGGCCCCACTTCAAATATGAAGTTATTTTTAGAATTTGCTCGATTTTTGAAACAAAACTGCATTTAAAGAAAATGACTTCAGACTCATCTAAAATTATATATTATATTAATGGCCATATCTCCGTCAAAAATGGCCCCACTTAAAATATGAAGTTATTTTTAGACTTTACTCGATTTTTGAAACAAAACTGCATTTAAACAAAATGGCTTCAGACTCATCTAAAATTATATATTGTATTAATGGCCATATCTCCGTAAAAAATGGCCCCACTTAAAATATGAAGGTATTTTTAGAATTTGCTCGATTTTTGAAACAAAACTGCATTTAAAGAAAATGACTTCAGACTCATCTAAAATTATATATTATATTAATGGCCATATCTCTGTCAAAAATGGCCCCACTTCAAATATGAAGGTATTTTTAGAAATTGCTCGATTTTTGAAACAAAACTGCATTTAAAGAAAATGACTTCAGACTCATCTAAAATTATATATTGTATTAATGGCCATATCTCCGTCAAAAATGCCCCCTTATGAAGGTATTTTTAGAAATTGCTCGATTTTTGAAACAAAACTGCATTTAAAGAAAATGACTTCAGACTCATCTAAAATTATATATTGTATTAATGGCCATATCTCCGTCAAAAATGGCCCCACTTAAAATATGAAGGTATTTTTAGAATTTGCTCGATTTTTTGAAACAAAACTGCATTTAAAGAAAATGTCTTCAGACTCATCTAAAATTAATATATTGTATTAATGGCCATATCTCCGTCAAAAATGGCCCCACTTAAAATATGAAGTTATTTTTAGAAATTGCTCGATTTTTGAAACAAAACTGCATTTAAAGAAAATGACTTCAGACTCATCTAAAATTATATATTGTATTAATGGCCATATCTCCGTCAAAAATGGCCCCACTTCAAATATGAAGGTATTTTTAGAATTTGCTCGATTTTTGAAACAAAACTGCATTTAAACAAAATGACTTCAGACTCATCTAAAATTATATATTGTATTAATGGCCATATCTCCGTCAAAAATGGCCCCACTTCAAAATATGAAGGTATTTTTAGAATTTGCTCGATTTTTGAAACAAAACTGCATTTAAAGAAAATGACTTCAGACTCATCTAAAATTATATATTATATTAATGGCCATATCTCCTGTCAAAAATGGCCCCACTTAAATATGAAGGTATTTTTAGAATTTGCTCGATTTTTTGAAACAAAACTGCATTTAAACAAAATGACTTCAGACTCATCTAAAATTATATATTGTATTAATGGCCATATCTCCGTCAAAAATGGCCCCACTTAAAATATGAAGTTACTTTTAGAAATTGCTCGATTTTTGAAACAAAACTGCATTTAAAGAAAATGACTTCAGACTCATCTAAAATTATATATTGTATTAATGGCCATATCTCCGTCAAAAATGGCCCCACTTCAAATATGAAGGTATTTTTAGAATTTGCTCGATTTTTGAAACAAAACTGCATTTAAAGAAAATGTCTTCAGACTCATCTAAAATTATATATTATATTAATGGCCATATCTCCGTCAAAAATGGCCCCACTTCAAATATGAAGGTATTTTTAGAATTTGCTCGATTTTTGAAACAAAACTGCATTTAAAGAAAATGACTTCAGACTCATCTAAAATTATATATTGTATTAATGGCCATATCTCCGTCAAAAATGGCCCCACTTCAAATATGAAGGTATTTTTAGAAATTGCTCGTTTTTGAAACAAAACTGCATTTAAAGAAAATGTCTTCAGACTCATCTAAAATTATATATTGTATTAATGGCCATATCTCCGTCAAAAATGGCCCACTTAAATATGAAGGTATTTTTAGAATTTGCTCGATTTTTTGAAACAAAACTGCATTTAAAGAAAATGACTTCAGACTCATCTAAAATTATATATTATATTAATGGCCATATCTCCGTCAAAAAATGGCCCCACTTCAAATATGAAGGTATTTTTAGAAATTGCTCGATTTTTGAAACAAAACTGCATTTAAACAAAATGACTTCAGACTCATCTAAAATTATATATTGTATTAATGGCCATATCTCCGTCAAAAATGGCCCCACTTCAAATATGAAGGTATTTTTTAGAAATTGCTCGATTTTTGAAACAAAACTGCATTTAAACAAAATGTCTTCAGACTCATCTAAAATTATATATTGTATTAATGGCCATATCTCCGTCAAAAATGGCCCCACTTAAAATATGAAGGTATTTTTAGAAATTTGCTCGATTTTTGAAACAAAACTGCATTTAAAGAAAATGACTTCAGACTCATCTAAAATTATATATTGTATTAATGGCCATATCTCCGTCACCAAATATGAAGGTTTTTTAGAAATTGCTCGATTTTTGAAACAAAACTGCATTTAAAGAAAATGACTTCAGACTCATCTAAAATTATATATTGTATTAATGGCCATATCTCTGTCAAAAATGGCTCCACTTAAAATATGAAGGTATTTTTAGAATTTGCTCGATTTTTTGAAACAAAACTGCATTTAAAGAAAATGACTTCAGACTCATCTAAAATTATATATTATATTAATGGCCATATCTCCGTCAAAAATGGCCCCACTTCAAAATGAAGGTATTTTTAGAAATTGCTCGATTTTTGAAACAAAACTGCATTTAAACAAAATGACTTCAGACTCATCTAAAATTATATATTGTATTAATGGCCTATATCTCGTCAAAATGGCCCCCTTAAAATATGAAGGTATTTTTTAGAATTTGCTCGATTTTTGAAACAAAACTTCATTTAAAGAAAATGACTTCAGACTCATCTAAAATTATATATTGTATTAATGGCCATATCTCCGTCAAAAATGGCCCCACTTCAAATATGAAGGTATTTTTAGAATTTGCTCGATTTTTGAAACAAAACTGAATTTAAAGAAAATTACTTCAGACTCATCTAAAATTATATATTATATTAATGGCCATATCTCCGTCAAAAATGGCCCCACCTCAAATATGAAGGAATTTTTAGAATTTGCTCGATTTTCAAAACAAAACTGCATTTAAAGAAAATGTCTTCAGACTCATCCAATTTTATATATTATATTAATGGCCATATCTCCGTCAAAAATGGCCCCACTTCAAATATGAAGGTATTTTTAGAAATTGCTCGATTTGTGAAACAAAACTGCATTTAAACAAAGTGACTTCAGACTCATCTAAAGTTATATATTGTATTAATGGCCATATCTCTGTCAAAAATGGCCCCACTTCAAATATGGAGTTACTTTTAGAAATTGCTCGATTTTTATAACAAAACTGCATTTAAAGAAAATGTCTTCAGACTCATCTAAAATTATATATTGTATTAATGGCCATATCTCCGTTAACCCACTTAAAATATGAAGGTATTTTTAGAATTTGCTCGATTTTTGAAACAAAACTGCATTTAAAGAAAATTACTTCAGACTCATCTAAAATTATATATTATATTAAGGGCTATATCTGCGTCAAAAAGGGCCCCACTTAAAATATGACGGTATTTTTAGAATTTGCTCGATTTTTTATACACAAAACTGCATTTAAACAAAATGACTTTAGACTCATATAAAATTATATATTGTATTAATGGCCATATCTCCGTCAAAAATGTCTCCACTCCAATAATGAAGTTATTTTTAGACTTTGCTCGATTTTTGAAACAGAACTGCATTTAAAGAAAATGAGTTCAGACTCGTCTAAAATTATATATTATGTTAATGGCCATATCTCCGTCAAAAATGGCCCCACGCCAATAATGAAGTTATTTTTAGACTTTGCTCGATTTTTAAAACAAAACTGCATTTAAAGAAAATGTCTTCTGACTCATCAAAATTTTTATATTATATAAATGGCCATATCTCCGTCAAAAATGGGCCCACTTAAAATATGAAGGTATTTTTAGAAATTGCTCGATTTGTGAAACAAAACTGCATATAAACAAAATGACTTCAGACTCATCTAAAGTTATATATTGTATTAATGGCCATATCTCTGTCAAAAATGGCCCCACTTCAAATATGGAGTTACTTTTAGAAATTGCTCGATTTTTTAAACAAAACTTGATTTAAAGAAAATGTCTTCAGACTCATCTAAAATTATGTATTGTATTAATGGCCATATCTCCGTCAAAAATGGCCCCACATAAAATATGAAGCTACTTTTAGAAATTGCTCGATTTTTGAAACAAAACTGCATTTAAAGAAAATGACTTCAGACTCATCTTAAATTATATATTGTATTAATGGCCATATCTCCGTCAAAAAATGGTCCCACGCCAATAATGAAGTTATTTTTATACTTTGCTCGATTTTTAAAACAAAACTGAATTTAAACAAAATGTCTTCAGACTCATCTAAAATTATATATTGTATTAATGACACTATCTCTGTCAAAAATGGCCCCACTTCAAATATGAAAGTATTTTTAGAATTTGCTCGATTTTTGAAACAAAACTGCATTTAAACAAAATGACTTCAGACTCATCTAAAATTATATATTATATTAATGGCTATATCTCCGTCAAAAATGGCCCCACTTAAAATATGAAGGTATTTTTAGAATTTGCTCGATTTTTGAAACAAAACTGCATTGAAAGAAAATGACTTCAGACTCATCTAAAATTATATATTGTATTAATGGCTATATCTGCGTCAAAAATGGCCCCTCCAATAATGAAGGTTATTTTAGACTTTGCTCGATTTTTGAAACAAAACTGCATTTAAAGAAAATGACTTCAGACTCATCTAAAATTATATATTGTATTAATGGCCATATCTCCGTCAAAAATGGCCCCACTTAAAATATGAAGGTATTTTTAGAATTTGCTCGATTTTTGAAACAAAACTGCATTTAAACAAAATGACTTCAGACTCATCTAAAATTATATTTTATATTAATGGCCATATCTCCGTCAAAAATGGCCCCACTCCAATAATGAAGATATTTTTAGACTTTGCTCAATTTTTGAAACAAAACTGCATTTAAAGAAAATGTCTTCAGACTCATCTAAAATTATATATTGTATTAATGGCCATATCTCCGTCAAAAATGGCCCCACTTAAAATATGAAGGTATTTTTAGAATTTGCTCGATTTTTGAAACAAAACTGCATTTAAAGAAAATGACTTCAGACTCATCTAAAATTATATATTGTATTAATGGCCATATCTCCGTCAAAAATGGCCCCACTTCAAATATGAAGGTATTTTTAGAATTTGCTCGATTTTTGAAACAAAACTGCATTTAAACAAAATGACTTCAGACTCATCTAAAATTATATATTGTATTAATGGCCATATCTCCGTCAAAAATGGCCCCACTTCAAATATGAAGGTATTTTTAGAATTTGCTCGATTTTTGAAACAAAACTGCATTTAAAGAAAATGACTTCAGACTCATCTAAAATTATATATTGTATTAATGGCCATATCTCCGTCAAAAGGCCCACTTCAAATATGAAGGTATTTTTAGAATTTGCTCGATTTTTGAAACAAAACTGCATTTAAAGAAAATGACTTCAGACTCATCTAAAATTATATATTGTATTAATGGCCATATCTCCGTCAAAAATGGCCCCACTTCAAATATGAAGTTATTTTTAGAAATTGCTCGATTTTTGAAACAAAACTGCATTTAAAGAAAATGACTTCAGACTCATCTAAAATTATATATTGTATTAATGGCCATATCTCCGTCAAAAATGGCCCCACTTAAAATATGAAGGTATTTTTAGAATTTGCTCGATTTTTGAAACAAAACTGCATTTAAAGAAAATGACTTCAGACTCATCTAAAATTATATATTATATTAATGGCCATATCTCCGTCAAAAAAATGGCCCCACTTCAAATATGAAGGTATTTTTAGAATTTGCTCGATTTTTGAAACAAAACTGCATTTAAAGAAAATGACTTCAGACTCATCTAAAATTATATATTGTATTAATGGCCATATCTCCGTCAAAAATGGCCCCACTAAAATATGAAGTTATTTTTAGAATTTGCTCGATTTTTGAAACAAAACTGCATTTAAAGAAAATGACTTCAGACTCATCTAAAATTATATATTATATTAATGGCCATATCTCCGTCAAAAAATGGCCCCACTTAAAATATGAAGGTATTTTTAGAATTTGCTCGATTTTTTGAAACAAAACTGCATTTAAAGAAAATGACTTCAGACTCATCTAAAATTATATATTGTATTAATGGCCATATCTCCGTCAAAAATGGCCCCACTTAAAATATGAAGGTATTTTTAGAATTTGCTCGATTTTTGAAACAAAACTGCATTTAAAGAAAATGACTTCAGACTCATCTAAAATTATATATTATATTAATGGCCATATCTCCGTCAAAAATGGCCCCACTCCAAATATGAAGTTATTTTTAGAATTTGCTCGATTTTTGAAACAAAACTGCATTTAAAGAAAATGACTTCAGACTCATCTAAAATTATATATTGTATTAATGGCCATATCTCCGTCAAAAATGGCCCCACTTAAAATATGAAGGTATTTTTAGAATTTGCTCGATTTTTGAAACAAAACTGCATTTAAAGAAAATGACTTCAGACTCATCTAAAATTATATATTATATTAATGGCCATATCTCCGTCAAAAATGGCCCCACTTCAAATATGAAGTTATTTTTAGAATTTGCTCGATTTTTGAAACAAAACTGCATTTAAAGAAAATGACTTCAGACTCATCTAAAATTATATATTGTATTAATGGCCATATCTCCGTCAAAAATGGCCCCACTTCAAATATGAAGTTATTTTTAGAATTTGCTCGATTTTTGAAACAAAACTGCATTTAAAGAAAATGACTTCAGACTCATCTAAAATTATATATTGTATTAATGGCCATATCTCCGTCAAAAATGGCCCCACTTCAAATATGAAGGTATTTTTAGAATTTGCTCGATTTTTGAAACAAAACTGCATTTAAAGAAAATGACTTCAGACTCATCTAAAATTATATATTGTATTAATGGCCATATCTCCGTCAAAAATGGCCCCACTTCAAATATGAAGGTATTTTTAGAATTTGCTCGATTTTTTGAAACAAAACTGCATTTAAAGAAAATGACTTCAGACTCATCTAAAATTATATATTGTATTAATGGCCATATCTCCGTCAAAAATGGCCCCACTTCAAATATGAAGTTATTTTTAGAAATTGCTCGATTTTTGAAACAAAACTGCATTTAAAGAAAATGACTTCAGACTCATCTAAAATTATATATTATATTAATGGCCATATCTCCGTCAAAAATGGCCCCACTTCAAATATGAAGGTATTTTTAGAATTTGCTCGATTTTTGAAACAAAACTGCATTTAAAGAAAATGACTTCAGACTCATCTAAAATTATATATTGTATTAATGGCCATATCTCCGTCAAAAATGGCCCCACTTCAAATATGAAGGTATTTTTAGAATTTGCTCGATTTTTGAAACAAAACTGCATTTAAAGAAAATGACTTCAGACTCATCTAAAATTATATATTGTATTAATGGCCATATCTCCGTCAAAAATGGCCCCACTTCAAAAATGAAGTTATTTTTAGAATTTGCTCGATTTTTGAAACAAAACTGCATTTAAAGAAAATGACTTCAGACTCATCTAAAATTATATATTGTATTAATGGCCATATCTCCGTCAAAAATGGCCCCACTTAAAATATGAAGGTATTTTTAGAATTTGCTCGATTTTTTGAAACAAAACTGCATTTAAAGAAAATGACTTCAGACTCATCTAAAATTATATATTGTATTAATGGCCATATCTCCGTCAAAAATGGCCCCACTTCAAATATGAAGGTATTTTTAGAATTTGCTCGATTTTTGAAACAAAACTGCATTTAAAGAAAATGACTTCAGACTCATCTAAAATTATATATTGTATTAATGGCCATATCTCCGTCAAAAATGGCCCCACTTAAAATATGAAGGTATTTTTAGAATTTGCTCGATTTTTGAAACAAAACTGCATTTAAAGAAAATGACTTCAGACTCATCTAAAATTATATATTGTATTAATGGCCATATCTCCGTCAAAAATGGCCCCACTTCAAATATGAAGTTATTTTTAGAATTTGCTCGATTTTTGAAACAAAACTGCATTTAAAGAAAATGTCTTCAGACTCATCTAAAATTATATATTGTATTAATGGCCATATCTCCGTCAAAAATGGCCCCACTTCAAATATGAAGTTATTTTTAGAATTTGCTCGATTTTTGAAACAAAACTGCATTTAAAGAAAATGACTTCAGACTCATCTAAAATTATATATTGTATTAATGGCCATATCTCCGTCAAAAATGGCCCCACTTCAAATATGAAGTTATTTTTAGAATTTGCTCGATTTTTGAAACAAAACTGCATTTAAAGAAAATGACTTCAGACTCATCTAAAATTATATATTGTATTAATGGCCATATCTCCGTCAAAAATGGCCCCACTTCAAATATGAAGTTATTTTTAGAATTTGCTCGATTTTTGAAACAAAACTGCATTTAAAGAAAATGACTTCAGACTCATCTAAAATTATATATTATATTAATGGCCATATCTCCGTCAAAAATGGCCCCACTTCAAATATGAAGTTATTTTTAGAATTTGCTCGATTTTTGAAACAAAACTGCATTTAAAGAAAATGACTTCAGACTCATCTAAAATTATATATTGTATTAATGGCCATATCTCCGTCAAAAATGGCCCCACTTCAAATATGAAGGTATTTTTAGAATTTGCTCGATTTTTGAAACAAAACTGCATTTAAAGAAAATGACTTCAGACTCATCTAAAATTATATATTGTATTAATGGCCATATCTCCGTCAAAAATGGCCCCACTTCAAATATGAAGGTATTTTTAGAATTTGCTCGATTTTTGAAACAAAACTGCATTTAAAGAAAATGACTTCAGACTCATCTAAAATTATATATTGTATTAATGGCCATATCTCCGTCAAAAATGGCCCCACTTCAAATATGAAGTTATTTTTAGAATTTGCTCGATTTTTTGAAACAAAACTGCATTTAAAGAAAATGTCTTCAGACTCATCTAAAATTATATATTGTATTAATGGCCATATCTCCGTCAAAAATGGCCCCACTCAAAATATGAAGTTATTTTTAGAATTTGCTCGATTTTTGAAACAAAACTGCATTTAAAGAAAATGACTTCAGACTCATCTAAAATTATATATTATATTAATGGCCATATCTCCGTCAAAAATGGCCCCATTCAAATAATGAAGTTATTTTTAGAATTTGCTCGATTTTTGAAACAAAACTGCATTTAAAGAAAATATCTTCAAACTCATCTAAAATTATATATTGTATTAATGGCCATATCTCCGTCAAAAAATATAAAATATGAAGGTTTTTTAGAATTTGCTCGATTTTTGAAACAAAACTGCATTTAAAGAAAATGACTTCAGACTCATCTAAAATTATATATTGTATTAATGGCTATATCTCCGTCAAAAAGGGCCCCACTTAAAATATGAAGGTATTTTTAGAATTTGCTCGATTTTTGAAACAAAACTGCATTTAAACAAAATGACTTCAGACTCATCTAAAATTATATATTTTATTAATGGCCATATCTCCGTCAAAAATGGCTCCACTTCAAATATGAAGTTACTTTTAGAATTTGCTCGATTTTTTGAAACAAAACTGCATTATAAAGAAAATGTCTTCAGACTCATCTAAAATTATATATTGTATTAATGGCCATATCTCCGTCAAAAATGGCCCACTTCAAATATGAACAAATTTTTAGAATTTGCTCGAATTTTGAACCAAAACTGCATTTAAAGAAAATGTCTTCAGACTCATCTAAAATTATATAATATAATAATGACAATTTCTCCGTCAAAAATGGTTCCACTTAAAATCTGAAGGTATTTTTAGAATTTGCTCGATTTTTGAAACAAAACTGCATTTAAAGAAAATATCTTCAAACTCATCTAAAATTACATATTGTATTAATGGCCATATCTCCGTCAAATATGAAGGTATTTTTAGAATTTGCTCGATTTTTGAAACAAAGCTGCATTTAAAGAAAATTACTTCAGACTCATCTAAAATTATATATTATATTAATGGCCATATATCCGAAAAAAATGGCCCCACTCCAATAATGAAGTTATTTTTAGACTTTGCTCGATTTTTGAAACAAAACTGCATTTAAAGAAAATGTCTTCAGACTCATCTAAAATTATATATTATATTAATGGCCATATCTCCGTCAAAAATGGCCCCACTTAAAATATGGAGGTTTTCTTAGAATTTGCTCGATTTTTGAAACAAAACTGTATTTAAAGAAAATTACTTCAGACTCATCTAAAATTACATATTGTATTAATGGCCATATCTCTGTCAAAAATGGCCCCACTCCAATAATGAAGTTATTTTTAGACTTTGCTCGATTTTTGAAACAAAACTGCATATATACGTAGAAAATATCTTCAGACTCATCTAAAATTATTTATTGTATTAATGGCCATATCTCTGTCAAAAATGGCCCTAGCTTAAAAATATTGT
>JAEIFX010001197.1:0-34271 GCA_018904325.1 Drosophila murphyi
TTTCTAAATTCAAACGGTTGTATCTTCGCCAATAATTGTCAAAAGTTAGAATTTCTTTCAACATTATGAAGCCCTTTTTATATATATTGATTCTGCATCAAAAGTTGAAAATATGTCTTCTTGAAGTAATTTCGAGAAATTGACGTTTTAAGTTTCTGTTTCTAAATTCAAACGGTTGTATCTTCGCCAATAATTGTCAAAAGTTAGAATTTCTTTCAACATTATGAAGCCCTTTTTATATATATTGATTCTGCATCAAAAGTTGAAAATATGTCTTCTTGAAGTAATTTCGAGAAATTGACGTTTTAAGTTTCTGTTTCTAAATTCAAACGGTTGTATCTTCGCCAATAATTGTCAAAAGTTAGAATTTCTTTCAACATTATGAAGCCCTTTTTATATATATTGATTCTGCATCAAAAGTTGAAAATATGTCTTCTTGAAGTAATTTCGAGAAATTGACGTTTTAAGTTTCTGTTTCTAAATTCAAACGGTTGTATCTTCGCCAATAATTGTCAAAAGTTAGAATTTCTTTCAACATTATGAAGCCCTTTTTATATATATTGATTCTGCATCAAAAGTTGAAAATATGTCTTCTTGAAGTAATTTCGAGAAATTGACGTTTTAAGTTTCTGTTTCTAAATTCAAACGGTTGTATCTTCGCCAATAATTGTCAAAAGTTAGAATTTCTTTCAACATTATGAAGCCCTTTTTATATATATTGATTCTGCATCAAAAGTTGAAAATATGTCTTCTTGAAGTAATTTCGAGAAATTGACGTTTTAAGTTTCTGTTTCTAAATTCAAACGGTTGTATCTTCGCCAATAATTGTCAAAAGTTAGAATTTCTTTCAACATTATGAAGCCCTTTTTATATATATTGATTCTGCATCAAAAGTTGAAAATATGTCTTCTTGAAGTAATTTCGAGAAATTGACGTTTTAAGTTTCTGTTTCTAAATTCAAACGGTTGTATCTTCGCCAATAATTGTCAAAAGTTAGAATTTCTTTCAACATTATGAAGCCCTTTTTATATATATTGATTCTGCATCAAAAGTTGAAAATATGTCTTCTTGAAGTAATTTCGAGAAATTGACGTTTTAAGTTTCTGTTTCTAAATTCAAACGGTTGTATCTTCGCCAATAATTGTCAAAAGTTAGAATTTCTTTCAACATTATGAAGCCCTTTTTATATATATTGATTCTGCATCAAAAGTTGAAAATATGTCTTCTTGAAGTAATTTCGAGAAATTGACGTTTTAAGTTTCTGTTTCTAAATTCAAACGGTTGTATCTTCGCCAATAATTGTCAAAAGTTAGAATTTCTTTCAACATTATGAAGCCCTTTTTATATATATTGATTCTGCATCAAAAGTTGAAAATATGTATTCTTGAAGTATATTCGAGAAATTGACGTTTTGAGTTTCTGTTTCCAAATTCGAATGGTTGTATCTTCGCCAATAATTGTCAAAAGTTAGAATTTCTTTCAACATTATGAAGCCCTTTTTATATATATTGATTCTGCATCAAAAGTTGAAAATATGTCTTCTTGAAGTAATTTCGAGAAATTGACGTTTTAAGTTTCTGTTTCTAAATTCAAACGGTTGTATCTTCGCCAATAATTGTCAAAAGTTAGAATTTCTTTCAACATTATGAAGCCCTTTTTATATATATTGATTCTGCATCAAAAGTTGAAAATATGTCTTCTTGAAGTAATTTCGAGAAATTGACGTTTTAAGTTTCTGTTTCTAAATTCAAACGGTTGTATCTTCGCCAATAATTGTCAAAAGTTAGAATTTCTTTCAACATTATGAAGCCCTTTTTATATATATTGATTCTGCATCAAAAGTTGAAAATATGTCTTCTTGAAGTAATTTCGAGAAATTGACGTTTTAAGTTTCTGTTTCTAAATTCAAACGGTTGTATCTTCGCCAATAATTGTCAAAAGTTAGAATTTCTTTCAACATTATGAAGCCCTTTTTATATATATTGATTCTGCATCAAAAGTTGAAAATATGTCTTCTTGAAGTATATTCGAGAAATTGACGTTTTAAGTTTCTGTTTCTAAATTCAAACGGTTGTATCTTCGCCAATAATTGTCAAAAGTTAGAATTTCTTTCAACATTATGAAGCCCTTTTTATATATATTGATTCTGCATCAAAAGTTGAAAATATGTCTTCTTGAAGTAATTTCGAGAAATTGACGTTTTAAGTTTCTGTTTCTAAATTCAAACGGTTGTATCTTCGCCAATAATTGTCAAAAGTTAGAATTTCTTTCAACATTATGAAGCCCTTTTTATATATATTGATTCTGCATCAAAAGTTGAAAATATGTCTTCTTGAAGTAATTTCGAGAAATTGACGTTTTAAGTTTCTGTTTCTAAATTCAAACGGTTGTATCTTCGCCAATAATTGTCAAAAGTTAGAATTTCTTTCAACATTATGAAGCCCTTTTTATATATATTGATTCTGCATCAAAAGTTGAAAATATGTCTTCTTGAAGTAATTTCGAGAAATTGACGTTTTAAGTTTCTGTTTCTAAATTCAAACGGTTGTATCTTCGCCAATAATTGTCAAAAGTTAGAATTTCTTTCAACATTATGAAGCCCTTTTTATATATATTGATTCTGCATCAAAAGTTGAAAATATGTCTTCTTGAAGTAATTTCGAGAAATTGACGTTTTAAGTTTCTGTTTCTAAATTCAAACGGTTGTATCTTCGCCAATAATTGTCAAAAGTTAGAATTTCTTTCAACATTATGAAGCCCTTTTTATATATATTGATTCTGCATCAAAAGTTGAAAATATGTCTTCTTGAAGTAATTTCGAGAAATTGACGTTTTAAGTTTCTGTTTCTAAATTCAAACGGTTGTATCTTCGCCAATAATTGTCAAAAGTTAGAATTTCTTTCAACATTATGAAGCCCTTTTTATATATATTGATTCTGCATCAAAAGTTGAAAATATGTCTTCTTGAAGTAATTTCGAGAAATTGACGTTTTAAGTTTCTGTTTCTAAATTCAAACGGTTGTATCTTCGCCAATAATTGTCAAAAGTTAGAATTTCTTTCAACATTATGAAGCCCTTTTTATATATATTGATTCTGCATCAAAAGTTGAAAATATGTCTTCTTGAAGTAATTTCGAGAAATTGACGTTTTAAGTTTCTGTTTCTAAATTCAAACGGTTGTATCTTCGCCAATAATTGTCAAAAGTTAGAATTTCTTTCAACATTATGAAGCCCTTTTTATATATATTGATTCTGCATCAAAAGTTGAAAATATGTCTTCTTGAAGTAATTTCGAGAAATTGACGTTTTAAGTTTCTGTTTCTAAATTCAAACGGTTGTATCTTCGCCAATAATTGTCAAAAGTTAGAATTTCTTTCAACATTATGAAGCCCTTTTTATATATATTGATTCTGCATCAAAAGTTGAAAATATGTCTTCTTGAAGTAATTTCGAGAAATTGACGTTTTAAGTTTCTGTTTCTAAATTCAAACGGTTGTATCTTCGCCAATAATTGTCAAAAGTTAGAATTTCTTTCAACATTATGAAGCCCCTTTTTATATATATTGATTCTGCATCAAAAGTTGAAAATATGTCTTCTTGAAGTAATTTCGAGAAATTGACGTTTTAAGTTTCTGTTTCTAAATTCAAACGGTTGTATCTTCGCCAATAATTGTCAAAAGTTAGAATTTCTTTCAACATTATGAAGCCCTTTTTATATATATTGATTCTGCATCAAAAGTTGAAAATATGTCTTCTTGAAGTAATTTCGAGAAATTGACGTTTTAAGTTTCTGTTTCTAAATTCAAACGGTTGTATCTTCGCCAATAATTGTCAAAAGTTAGAATTTCTTTCAACATTATGAAGCCCTTTTTATATATATTGATTCTGCATCAAAAGTTGAAAATATGTCTTCTTGAAGTAATTTCGAGAAATTGACGTTTTAAGTTTCTGTTTCTAAATTCAAACGGTTGTATCTTCGCCAATAATTGTCAAAAGTTAGAATTTCTTTCAACATTATGAAGCCCTTTTTATATATATTGATTCTGCATCAAAAGTTGAAAATATGTCTTCTTGAAGTAATTTCGAGAAATTGACGTTTTAAGTTTCTGTTTCTAAATTCAAACGGTTGTATCTTCGCCAATAATTGTCAAAAGTTAGAATTTCTTTCAACATTATGAAGCCCTTTTTATATATATTGATTCTGCATCAAAAGTTGAAAATATGTCTTCTTGAAGTAATTTCGAGAAATTGACGTTTTAAGTTTCTGTTTCTAAATTCAAACGGTTGTATCTTCGCCAATAATTGTCAAAAGTTAGAATTTCTTTCAACATTATGAAGCCCTTTTTATATATATTGATTCTGCATCAAAAGTTGAAAATATGTCTTCTTGAAGTAATTTCGAGAAATTGACGTTTTAAGTTTCTGTTTCTAAATTCAAACGGTTGTATCTTCGCCAATAATTGTCAAAAGTTAGAATTTCTTTCAACATTATGAAGCCCTTTTTATATATATTGATTCTGCATCAAAAGTTGAAAATATGTCTTCTTGAAGTAATTTCGAGAAATTGACGTTTTAAGTTTCTGTTTCTAAATTCAAACGGTTGTATCTTCGCCAATAATTGTCAAAAGTTAGAATTTCTTTCAACATTATGAAGCCCTTTTTATATATATTGATTCTGCATCAAAAGTTGAAAATATGTCTTCTTGAAGTAATTTCGAGAAATTGACGTTTTAAGTTTCTGTTTCTAAATTCAAACGGTTGTATCTTCGCCAATAATTGTCAAAAGTTAGAATTTCTTTCAACATTATGAAGCCCTTTTTATATATATTGATTCTGCATCAAAAGTTGAAAATATGTCTTCTTGAAGTAATTTCGAGAAATTGACGTTTTAAGTTTCTGTTTCTAAATTCAAACGGTTGTATCTTCGCCAATAATTGTCAAAAGTTAGAATTTCTTTCAACATTATGAAGCCCTTTTTATATATATTGATTCTGCATCAAAAGTTGAAAATATGTCTTCTTGAAGTAATTTCGAGAAATTGACGTTTTAAGTTTCTGTTTCTAAATTCAAACGGTTGTATCTTCGCCAATAATTGTCAAAAGTTAGAATTTCTTTCAACATTATGAAGCCCTTTTTATATATATTGATTCTGCATCAAAAGTTGAAAATATGTCTTCTTGAAGTAATTTCGAGAAATTGACGTTTTAAGTTTCTGTTTCTAAATTCAAACGGTTGTATCTTCGCCAATAATTGTCAAAAGTTAGAATTTCTTTCAACATTATGAAGCCCTTTTTATATATATTGATTCTGCATCAAAAGTTGAAAATATGTCTTCTTGAAGTAATTTCGAGAAATTGACGTTTTAAGTTTCTGTTTCTAAATTCAAACGGTTGTATCTTCGCCAATAATTGTCAAAAGTTAGAATTTCTTTCAACATTATGAAGCCCTTTTTATATATATTGATTCTGCATCAAAAGTTGAAAATATGTCTTCTTGAAGTAATTTCGAGAAATTGACGTTTTAAGTTTCTGTTTCTAAATTCAAACGGTTGTATCTTCGCCAATAATTGTCAAAAGTTAGAATTTCTTTCAACATTATGAAGCCCTTTTTATATATATTGATTCTGCATCAAAAGTTGAAAATATGTCTTCTTGAAGTAATTTCGAGAAATTGACGTTTTAAGTTTCTGTTTCTAAATTCAAACGGTTGTATCTTCGCCAATAATTGTCAAAAGTTAGAATTTCTTTCAACATTATGAAGCCCTTTTTATATATATTGATTCTGCATCAAAAGTTGAAAATATGTCTTCTTGAAGTAATTTCGAGAAATTGACGTTTTAAGTTTCTGTTTCTAAATTCAAACGGTTGTATCTTCGCCAATAATTGTCAAAAGTTAGAATTTCTTTCAACATTATGAAGCCCTTTTTATATATATTGATTCTGCATCAAAAGTTGAAAATATGTCTTCTTGAAGTAATTTCGAGAAATTGACGTTTTAAGTTTCTGTTTCTAAATTCAAACGGTTGTATCTTCGCCAATAATTGTCAAAAGTTAGAATTTCTTTCAACATTATGAAGCCCTTTTTATATATATTGATTCTGCATCAAAAGTTGAAAATATGTCTTCTTGAAGTAATTTCGAGAAATTGACGTTTTAAGTTTCTGTTTCTAAATTCAAACGGTTGTATCTTCGCCAATAATTGTCAAAAGTTAGAATTTCTTTCAACATTATGAAGCCCTTTTTATATATATTGATTCTGCATCAAAAGTTGAAAATATGTCTTCTTGAAGTAATTTCGAGAAATTGACGTTTTAAGTTTCTGTTTCTAAATTCAAACGGTTGTATCTTCGCCAATAATTGTCAAAAGTTAGAATTTCTTTCAACATTATGAAGCCCTTTTTATATATATTGATTCTGCATCAAAAGTTGAAAATATGTCTTCTTGAAGTAATTTCGAGAAATTGACGTTTTAAGTTTCTGTTTCTAAATTCAAACGGTTGTATCTTCGCCAATAATTGTCAAAAGTTAGAATTTCTTTCAACATTATGAAGCCCTTTTTATATATATTGATTCTGCATCAAAAGTTGAAAATATGTCTTCTTGAAGTAATTTCGAGAAATTGACGTTTTAAGTTTCTGTTTCTAAATTCAAACGGTTGTATCTTCGCCAATAATTGTCAAAAGTTAGAATTTCTTTCAACATTATGAAGCCCTTTTTATATATATTGATTCTGCATCAAAAGTTGAAAATATGTCTTCTTGAAGTAATTTCGAGAAATTGACGTTTTAAGTTTCTGTTTCTAAATTCAAACGGTTGTATCTTCGCCAATAATTGTCAAAAGTTAGAATTTCTTTCAACATTATGAAGCCCTTTTTATATATATTGATTCTGCATCAAAAGTTGAAAATATGTCTTCTTGAAGTAATTTCGAGAAATTGACGTTTTAAGTTTCTGTTTCTAAATTCAAACGGTTGTATCTTCGCCAATAATTGTCAAAAGTTAGAATTTCTTTCAACATTATGAAGCCCTTTTTATATATATTGATTCTGCATCAAAAGTTGAAAATATGTCTTCTTGAAGTAATTTCGAGAAATTGACGTTTTAAGTTTCTGTTTCTAAATTCAAACGGTTGTATCTTCGCCAATAATTGTCAAAAGTTAGAATTTCTTTCAACATTATGAAGCCCTTTTTATATATATTGATTCTGCATCAAAAGTTGAAAATATGTCTTCTTGAAGTAATTTCGAGAAATTGACGTTTTAAGTTTCTGTTTCTAAATTCAAACGGTTGTATCTTCGCCAATAATTGTCAAAAGTTAGAATTTCTTTCAACATTATGAAGCCCTTTTTATATATATTGATTCTGCCTCAAAAGTTGAAAATATGTCTTCTTGAAGTAATTTTGAGAAATTGACGTTTTAAGTTTCTGTTTCTAAATTCAAACCGTTGTATCTTCGCCAATAATTGTCAAAAGTTAGAATTTCTTTCAACATTATGAAGCCCTTTTTATATATATTGATTCTGCATCAAAAGTTGAAAATATGTATTCTTGAAGTAAATTCGAGAAATTTTCGTTTTGGAGTTTCTATTTCCACATTAAATCGGTTGTATCTTCGCCAATAATTGTCCAAAGTTTGAATTTCTTCCAACATTATGAAGCCTTATTTATATATATTGATTCTGCATCAAAAGTTGAAAAATGTATTCATGAAATAAAATCGAGAAATTTACGCTTTAAGTTTCTGTTTTCAAATTCTAATGGTTTTATCTTCGCCAATAATTGTCAAAAGTAAGATTCAAAAGCCCAAAGGAAAAGTTGAAAATACGTATTTATGAAATTAAATCGAGAAATTGGCGTTTTAAGTTTCTGGTTCCTCATTAAATCGGTTGTATCTTCGCCAATAATTGTCCAAAGTCAGAATTTCTTTCACACATTATGAAGCACTTTATATATAAATTGTTTCTGCATTTAAAAGTTGAAAAATGTCTTCTTAGTATATTTGAAATTGAAATCGGTAAACCCATCTTTTATCTTCGCCAATAATTGTCCAAAGTCTGAATTTCTTCCAAAATTATGAGTCATTATTTATGTATATTGATTCTGCATCAAAAGTTGAAAGTATGCATTCTTGAAATAAAATCGAGAAAATTACGTTTTAAGTTTCTGTTTCTAAATTCAAATGGTTGTATCTTCGCCAATAATTGTCTAAAGTCCGAATTTCTTCCAACATCATGAGTCATTATTTATATATATTGAATCTGCATCAAAAGTTGAAAGTATGCATTCTTGAAATAAAATCGAGAAATTGACGTTTTATGTATCTGTTTCCAAATTCAAATGGTTGTATCTTCGTCAATAATTGTCCAAAGTCCGAATTTCTTCCAAAATCATGAAGCCTTATTTACATATATTGTTTCTGCATCAAAAGTTGAAAATACGTATTTTTGAAATGAAATCGATAAATTGACGGTTTAACCTTTTGTTTTCAAATTCAAATGGTTTTATCTTCGCCAATAATTTACCAAATTCCGAATTTCTTCCAACATTATGAAGCCCTTTATATATATACTGATTCTGCATCAAAATTTGACAATACGTATTTTGGAAATAAAATCGAGAAATTTTCGATTTAAGTTTCTGTTTCCACTTTAAATTGGTTGTATCTTCGCCAATATTTGTCTAAAGTTCGAATTTCTTCCAACATTATGAAGCCCTTTATATAAATATTGTTTCTGCATTAAAAGTTGAAAATACGTATATTTAAAATGAAATCGATAAATTGACGGTTTAAGTTTCTGTTTTCAAATTCAAATGGTTTTATCTTCGCTAATAATTGACCAAATTCCGAATTTCTTCCAACATTATGAAGCCCTTTATATATATACTGATTCTGCATCAAAAGTTTCGGAAATGAAATCGAGAAATTTACGTTTTGAGTTTCTATTTCCACATTAAATCGGTTGTATCTTCGCCAATAATTGTCCTAAGTTCGAATTTCTTCCAACATTATGAAGCCTTTTTTATATATGCTGATTCTGCATCAAAAGTTGAAAAAATGAATTCATGAAATAAAATCGAGAAATTTACGTTTTAAGTTTCTGTTTGCAAATTCAAATGGTTTTATGTTCGCCAATAATTGTAAAAAAAAAGGTAAAGTTGAAAATACGTATTTATGAAATTAAATCGAGAAATTGGCGTTTTAAGTTTCTGTTTCCTCATTAAATCGGTTGTATCTTCGCCAATAATTGTCCAAAGTCAGAATTTCTTGACACATTATGAAGCCCTTTATATATGTATACATTGTTTCTAGATTAAAAGTTGAAAATTCGTATATTTGAAATGAAATCGATAAGCTGACGGCTTAAGATTCTGTTTGCAAATTCAAACGGTTTTATCTTCACCAATAATTGTCCAAGTTCAGAATTTCTTCAAAATTATGAAGCCCTTTTAATATATATGGATTCTGCATCAGAAGTTGAAAAAACGTATTTTGGAAATGAAATCGAGAAATTGATGTTTTAGTTTCTGTTTCCACATTAAGTCGGTTGTATCTTGGACAATAATTGTCTAAAGTCCGAATTTCTTTCAACATTATGAAGCCCTTTTTATATATATTGATTATGCATCAAAAGTTGAAAATAAGTATTTTTGAAATATGAAGCGAGAACTTGACGTTTTAAGTTTCTGTTTTCAAATTCAAATGGTTTTATCTTCGCCAATAATTGTCGAAAGTCCGAATTTCTTCCAACATTATGGAGCCTTTTATATATATATTGATTCTGCAGTTAAAAGTTGAAAATTCGTATATTTGAAATGAAATCGATAAAACTGTCAAAGTCCGAATTTCTTCCAACATTATGAAATCCTATTGATATACATTGATTCTGCATCAAAAGTTGAAAATATGTATTTATGAAATAATCCCGAAATTTACAATATAAGTTTCTGTTTCCAAATTCAAATAGTTGTATCTTCGCCAATAATTGTCCAAAGTTCGAATTTCTTCCAACATTTTTCCAGCCGTATTTATATATATTGATTCTGCATCAAGGGTTGAAAGTATGCATTCTCGAAATAAAATAGAGAAATTGACGTTTTAAGTTTGAGTTTTCAAATTCAAATGTTTGTATCTTCGCCAATAATTGTCCAAAGTCCGAATTTCTTCCAACATTATGAAGCCCTTATTTATATATATTGATTCTGCATCAAAAGTTGAAAATATGTATTCTTGAAATAAAATCGACAAATTGACGTTTTATGTTTCTGTTTTCAAATTCAATCGGTTGTATCTTGGACAATAATTGTCCAAAGTCCGAATTACTTTCAACATTATGAAGCCTTATTTATATATATTGATTCTGCATCAAAGTTAAAAATATGTATTCTTGAAATAAAATCGACAAATTGACGTATTGTCTTTCTGTTTTCAAATTCAAACGGTTGTATCTTCGACAATAATTGTCCAAGGTCAGAATTTCTTTCAACATTATGAAGCCCTTTTATATATATTGATTATGCATCAAAAGATGAAAATATGTATTTTTGAGATGAAATCGAGAAATTTACGTTTTAAGTAACTGTTTCCAAATTCAAACGGTTGTACATTCGCCAATAATTGTCCAAAGTCCGAATTTCTTCCAACATTATGGAGCCTTATATATATATATTGATTCTGCAGGTAAAAGTTGAAAATATGTATTCTTGAAATAAAATCGACAAATTGACGTTTTATGTTTCTGTTTTCAAATTCAATCGGTTGTATCTTGGACAATAATTGTCCAAAGTCCCGAATTACTTTTAACATTATGAAGCCTTATTTATATATATTGATTCTGCATCAAAGTTAAAAATATGTATTCTTGAAATAAAATCGACAAATTGACGTATTGTCTTTCTGTTTTCAAATTCAAACGGTTGTATCTTCGACAATAATTGCCCAAGGTCAGAATTTCTTTCAACATTATGAAGCCCTTTTATATATATTGATTATGCATCAAAAGATGAAAATATGTATTTTTGAGATGAAATCGAGAAATTTACGTTTTAAGTAACTGTTTCCAAATTCAAACGGTTGTACATTCGCCAATAATTGTCCAAAGTCCGAATTTCTTCCAACATTATGGAGCCCTTTATATATATATTGATTCTGCAGTAAAAGTTGAAAATACGTATATTTGAAATGAAATCGATAAACTGTCCAAAGTCCGAATTTCTTCCAACATTATGAAATTCTATTGATATACATTGATTCTGCATCAAAAGTTGAAAATATGTATTTATGAAATAATCCCGAAATTTACAATATAAGTTTCTGTTTCCAAATTCAAATAGTTGTATCTTCGCCAATAATTGTCCAAAGTTCGAATTTCTTCCAACATTTTTCCAGCCGTATTTATATATATTGATTCTGCATCAAGGGTTGAAAGTATGCATTCTCGAAATAAAATAGAGAAATTGACGTTTTAAGTTTGAGTTTTCAAATTCAAATGTTTGTATCTTCGCCAATAATTGTCCAAAGTCCGAATTTCTTCAATCATGAAACCTTGTTTATACATATATTGGTTCTGCATAAAAAGCTGATAATATGTCTTCATGAAATAAAATCGAGAAATTGACGTTTTAAGTTTTTGTTTCCACATTAAATCGGTTGTATCTTCGCCAATAATTGTCCAAAGTCAGAATTTCTTCCAACATGATGAAGCCATTCATATATATAGTGATTCTGTATTAAAAGTTGAAAGTACGTATATTTGAAATGAAATCGATAAATTGACGGTTTAAGTTTCTGTTTTCAAATTCAAACGGTTGTATATTCGCCAATAATTGTCCAAGTTCAGAATTTCTTCAAAATTATAAAGCCCTTTTAATATATATGGATTCTGCATCAGAAGTTGAAAAAACGTATTTTGGAAATGAAATCGAGAAATTGATGTTTTAGTTTCTGTTTCCACATTAAATCGATTGTATCTTGGACAATAATTGTCCAAAGTCCGAATTTCTTCCAACATTATGAAGCCTTTTTTATATATATTGATTCTGCATCAAAAGTTGAAAATATGTATTCTTGAAATAAAATCGACAAATTGACGTTTTATGTTTCTGTTTTCAAATTCAATCGGTTGTATCTTGGACAATAATTGTCCAAAGTCCGAATTACTTCTAACATTATGAAGCCTTATTTATATATATTGATTCTGCATCAAAGTTAAAAATATGTATTCTTGAAATAAAATCGACAAATTGACGTATTGTCTTTCTGTTTTCAAATTCAAACGGTTGTATCTTCGACAATAATTGCCCAAGGTCAGAATTTCTTTCAACATTATGAAGCCCTTTTATATATATTGATTATGCATCAAAAGATGAAAATATGTATTTTTGAGATGAAATCGAGAAATTTACGTTTTAAGTAACTGTTTCCAAATTCAAACGGTTGTACATTCGCCAATAATTGTCCAAAGTCCGAATATCTTTCAACAGCATGAAGCCCTTTTATATATATTTATTATGCGTCAAAAATTGAAAATATTTATTTTTGAAATTAAATCGAGAACTTGACGTTTTAAGTTTCCGTTCCCACCTTACATCGGTTGTATCTTCGCCAATAATTGTCCAAAGTCCGAATTTCTTCCAACATTATGAAGCTATATTTGTATATATTGATTCTGCATCGTAAGTTGAAAATATGTATTCTTGAAATAAAAACGACAAATTGTCGTTTTAAGTTTGTGTTTTCAAATTCAAATGGTTGTATCTTCGCCCAGAGCATTCATAATGGTAGGGGAAAAGTATTAAGTTTACTATCCTTTCAGAATTCCTGACTAGGGACTGCGTTCCCATATTGGTACAGACCAAGAACGGCGCGGTCCCTACGGCCATGATGGCTGCGTATTTCGCAGGAGATGGAGCCTGCCCACTACCAGAAATAGAAAAATTCAACAAGTGCATAACCAGTGCATTTGAGGATAACTGCCCAGTAGGGAAAAAGTACTTGGAGAAAGATGCCCCATGGTGGAACGACAGCCTAGAAAGGCTGCGCGTGACCACCACGTCGCCTCTTCAATAAAGCAAGAGAGACGGAATGTGGGAGCAGTACCGTCAAAGCCTGACCTCCTATAATAAGGAGATAAGGAAGGCCAAACGGAAGAATTACAGGAGCTTCTGCGAAAGTATAGTCAGCACAAGCGAAGGCGCCAGACTCCATAGAGCACTGGCGAAACGAACGCCTGATGCGAATTTAGCACTGAAGTTTCTGTTTCCACCATACATCGGTTTTATCTTCGCCAATAATTGAACAAAGTCCGAATATCTTCCAACATCATGAAGCCATATTTATATATATTGATTCTGCATCAAAAGTTGAAAAATCTTATTTTGGAAATGAAATCGAGAATTTGAAGATTTAGTTTCTCTTTCCACATTAAATCGGTTGTATCTTGGACAATAATTGCCCAACGTCCGAATTTCTTCCAACATTAAGAAGCCTTATTTATATATATTTTGCATCAAAGTCGAAAATATGTATTCTTGAAATAAAATCGACAAATTGACGTATTGTCTTTCTGTTTTCAAATTCAAATGGTTGTTATTTTCGCCATTGATTGTCCAAGGTCAGAATTTCTTTCCACATTATGAAGCATTATTTTTTAACGTATGTATTCTTGAAATAAAAACGACAAATTGTCGTTTTTTTAAGTTTGTTTTCAAATTCAAATGGTTGTATCTTCCGCCCAGAGCATTCATAATGGTAGGGGAAAAGTATTAACTTTACTATCCTTTCAGAATTCCTGACTAGGGACTGCGTTCCCATATTGGTACACACAAAAAGGGGCGCATCCCTACGGCCATGGTATCTGCGTATTTCGCAGGAGATGGAGCCTGCCCACCACCAGAAATAGAAAAACTGGTGGATTACTGCAGGAGGGAGAAAATCCCAGTGCTCTCGGATGCGATGCCAATGCGCACCATACGATATGGGGCAGCAGCGACATCAATTTGAGGGGTGAGTGCCTAATGGACTTTATTTTTAAATATAATCTAGAATTAGGCAATGTCGGATCTACACCGACATTCGTAACTAGAATCAGGGAGGAGGTGCTAGACATCACCCTGATTAGTCGGTCCCTAAAACCTCACCTTAGGGACTGGCATGTTTCCCAAGAGGAATCAATGTCTGATCACAGAACTATCCTATTTAAGTTGCAATTAAATACGGACAGTAGTACACCAGGTCGCAACCCCAGGAAAACCAACTGGGAAGGTTATAAGTCGGCCCTAGGGCTCTCCCTAGCCAACGGGTTATCTGGTATACCCAGAGAGCCACTAGAGCTGGACAGGGCCATCGGTGACCTCAACAAGTGCATAACCAATGCATTTGAGGATAACTGCCCAGTAGGGAAAAAGTATTTGGAGAAAGATGCCCCATGGTGGAACGACAGCCTAGAAAGGCTGCGCGTGACCACACGTCGCCTCTTTAATAAAGCAAAGAGAGACGGAATGTGGGAGCAGTACCGTGAAAGCCTGACCTCCTATAATAAGGAGATAAGGAAGGCCAAACGGAAGAATTACAGGAACTTCTGTGAAAGCATAGTTAGCACAAGCGAAGGCGCCAGGCTCCATAGAGCACTGGCGAAACGAACGCCTGATGCGAACTTAGCACTGAAGCGTGGGGATAACTCCTTTACGAGCAGTGATATGCAGAAACTAGTGTTACTCTTTGAGACGCACTTCCCAGGAAGCACACCCCTGCAGGAAGAGGCTATCGAAAGAGAAAGTAGATACAGGCCGTCAACTGACGACTGGGCATGCGCTAAGTCGACAGTCTCAAGGGAGAGACTTAACTGGGCAATCGGAACATTCCAGCCCTATAAGTCCCCTGGAATGGACGGCATATCGCCAGCCTTCCTTCAAACGGGACAGGAAATACTCCTCTCCCGCATTAGGAAGGCATTAGTGAGTAGCCTAGCCCTCGGATACATACCGGGCGCATGGAGAAGAGCTAGGGTAGTCTTCATCCCCAAGGCAGGGAAGAAAGACATTACCAGCCCAAAGTCCTTCAGACCCATCAGCTTAACATCGTTTTTACTGAAAACGTTGGAAAAGCTGGTGGACTACAGAATCAGAAGCACTTTGCTTAAGCAAAGGCCGCTGCACCCAACGCAGCATGCATACAGAGTAGGCAGGTCCACGGACACAGCACTTTATCAGCTGCGACGTACTTTGAGCGCGGCAATTGATAATAAGGAAGTAGCACTATGCGCCTTCTTAGACATAGAAGGTGCCTTTGATAACACATCTCATGATGCAATCAATGCTACCCTTGAGAGAAGAGGCCTGGACCATACTACCAGCAGATGGATATCTGCACTGCTACGGTCCAGACAAGCCACGGCATCATTGCATGATAGCACTGTAACAGTCCTAACCACCAAAGGCTGTCCCCAAGGAGGGGTGTTGTCTCCGCTACTCTGGAGTCTGTTAGTAGACGAACTACTAAACAGACTTGCTAACAGTGGTATTCAATGTCAAGGTTATGCCGATGACATTGTTATCATAGCGCGAGGCAAATTCGAAGAATCACTCTGTGACATAGTCCAGTCAGGGCTAAGGATAACGTATGACTGGTGTATGGAGGTTGGACTCAACCTAAACCCTACGAAAACAGTCATCGTCCCCTTTACCAGACGACATAAGTTACAGAGGATGAGACAGATATGGCTCTCAGGGACCCTACTAGAAACAAGTAGGGAGGTCAAATACCTGGGAATCACATTTGATAGCGGGCTTAACTTTGGCACCCATGTGCAAAACACGATATTAAAGTGCTCTAGGGCGCTTTACACATGTCGTAGTATTGCAGGTAAATCATGGGGTACATCACCAAAGATACTAAGATGGCTATACCTGATGGTAGTAAGACCCATGTTAACCTATGGGGTGGTAGCATGGGGTGACAGGGCGCGGTTGATCACCGTGAAGAAACAACTACAAAAGTTGCAAAGAATGGCCTGCGTATGTATGACAGGAGCTATGCGCACCTGCCCAACAATGGCCCTTGAAGCCTTAATGGAGCTGACACCACTCCACCATATTATAAGGCTTAAACAGAAAGCCACGCTTCTCAGGATATCCGCAGAAGGAGTTGGGGGCAACCATATCCTTAGCCATAAAGATGCCCAACTCCTTTCAAACGAACTACCCCTACTGACGCAACCTAGGGACGAAATGGTAGCCGAATACATATTCGAGCGAAATTTCACAGTTCAAATGAGTAGTAAAAGGGAATGGACAAGTCTGGACGAAGTCCATCCCATGAAACCGCACACCATAAAATGGTACACCGATGGATCACTCACGAATCAGGGCACCGGCCTTGGAGTGGTGGGTCCTCGGGTATTCTACCATGAATCCCTGGGAACGCACACCAGCATATTTCAGGCTGAGGTGTGTGCGATAGGGAGATGTGCGGACTTCAACATAGAACGTAACTATCGGAATACGGATATATCCATCCTATCCGACAGTCAAGCAGCATTGAAAGCTATAATGGGGACTAAGATAACATCGAAGTTAGTCCATGAAGTTCGTTCGAAGCTAGACCTACTCGGGACACACAACAGGCTCACCCTACGATGGGTCCCGGGCCACAGGGACATAGCGGGAAACGAGGCGGCTGACGAGCAAGCAAGAATGGGGGCAGGAAGGCCCCTAACAGGACCAGAACCGTATTGTGGCATAGGAAAACACACTATACGACTGGAACTCAGAAACGAGGAAAGGCAGAGACGGCAACAGAGTTGGTCGGAGACAGTAGGACTCCGACAAGCCAGATGTCTCCTAGGTGGTTATAATCTTGTTCGTTTTAAACAGATTATAACCATGGGAAAGAACAACCTTAGGATACTTACCGGTCTATTGACAGGACACTGTAGACTAAGGAGCCACCTGGCAAAACTGGGTATATTCAGTAGCGATCTCTGCAGGTTTTGTGAAGGGGAAAAGGAATCCTCGATGCACATCCTGGCAGACTGTGTCGCCTTAGTTAGAAGAAGAAGCAGCATCCTAGGGGCGCATGTCTTGGATTACAAAGACATAGTAGACCTCAACCCAACAAAGATCCTCACGTTTGTGCGGGAGTTGGGGCTGATGGAGGAGCTATAAGCTCAGAAGGGGGCACAATAGATCGAATAGGTCGCGGTGCAGATTCCCCCAATAATAATAATAATAATAATTCTTCGCCAATAATTGTCAAAAGTTAGAATTTCTTTCAATTATGAAGCCCTTTTTATATATATTGATTCTGCATCAAAAGTTGAAAATATGTCTTCTTGAAGTAATTTCGAGAAATTGACGTTTTAAGTTTCTGTTTCTAAATTCAAACGGTTGTATCTTCGCCAATAATTGTCAAAAGTTAGAATTTCTTTCAACATTATGAAGCCCTTTTTATATATATTGATTCTGCATCAAAAGTTGAAAATATGTCTTCTTGAAGTAATTTCGAGAAATTGACGTTTTAAGTTTCTGTTTCTAAATTCAAACGGTTGTATCTTCGCCAATAATTGTCAAAAGTTAGAATTTCTTTCAACATTATGAAGCCCTTTTTATATATATTGATTCTGCATCAAAAGTTGAAAATATGTCTTCTTTGAAGAAGTAATTTCGAGAAATTGACGTTTTAAGTTTCTGTTTCTAAATTCAAACGGTTGTATCTTCGCCAATAATTGTCAAAAGTTAGAATTTCTTTCAACATTATGAAGCCCTTTTTATATATATTGATTCTGCATCAAAAGTTGAAAATATGTCTTCTTGAAGTAATTTCGAGAAATTGACGTTTTAAGTTTCTGTTTCTAAATTCAAACGGTTGTATCTTCGCCAATAATTGTCAAAAGTTAGAATTTCTTTCAACATTATGAAGCCCTTTTTATATATATTGATTCTGCATCAAAAGTTGAAAATATGTCTTCTTGAAGTAATTTCGAGAAATTGACGTTTTAAGTTTCTGTTTCTAAATTCAAACGGTTGTATCTTCGCCAATAATTGTCAAAAGTTAGAATTTCTTTCAACATTATGAAGCCCTTTTTATATATATTGATTCTGCATCAAAAGTTGAAAATATGTCTTCTTGAAGTAATTTCGAGAAATTGACGTTTTAAGTTTCTGTTTCTAAATTCAAACGGTTGTATCTTCGCCAATAATTGTCAAAAGTTAGAATTTCTTTCAACATTATGAAGCCCTTTTTATATATATTGATTCTGCATCAAAAGTTGAAAATATGTCTTCTTGAAGTAATTTCGAGAAATTGACGTTTTAAGTTTCTGTTTCTAAATTCAAACGGTTGTATCTTCGCCAATAATTGTCAAAAGTTAGAATTTCTTTCAACATTATGAAGCCCTTTTTATATATATTGATTCTGCATCAAAAGTTGAAAATATGTCTTCTTGAAGTAATTTCGAGAAATTGACGTTTTAAGTTTCTGTTTCTAAATTCAAACGGTTGTATCTTCGCCAATAATTGTCAAAAGTTAGAATTTCTTTCAACATTATGAAGCCCTTTTTATATATATTGATTCTGCATCAAAAGTTGAAAATATGTCTTCTTGAAGTAATTTCGAGAAATTGACGTTTTAAGTTTCTGTTTCTAAATTCAAACGGTTGTATCTTCGCCAATAATTGTCAAAAGTTAGAATTTCTTTCAACATTATGAAGCCCTTTTTATATATATTGATTCTGCATCAAAAGTTGAAAATATGTCTTCTTGAAGTAATTTCGAGAAATTGACGTTTTAAGTTTCTGTTTCTAAATTCAAACGGTTGTATCTTCGCCAATAATTGTCAAAAGTTAGAATTTCTTTCAACATTATGAAGCCCTTTTTATATATATTGATTCTGCATCAAAAGTTGAAAATATGTCTTCTTGAAGTAATTTCGAGAAATTGACGTTTTAAGTTTCTGTTTCTAAATTCAAACGGTTGTATCTTCGCCAATAATTGTCAAAAGTTAGAATTTCTTTCAACATTATGAAGCCCTTTTTATATATATTGATTCTGCATCAAAAGTTGAAAATATGTCTTCTTGAAGTAATTTCGAGAAATTGACGTTTTAAGTTTCTGTTTCTAAATTCAAACGGTTGTATCTTCGCCAATAATTGTCAAAAGTTAGAATTTCTTTCAACATTATGAAGCCCTTTTTATATATATTGATTCTGCATCAAAAGTTGAAAATATGTCTTCTTGAAGTAATTTCGAGAAATTGACGTTTTAAGTTTCTGTTTCTAAATTCAAACGGTTGTATCTTCGCCAATAATTGTCAAAAGTTAGAATTTCTTTCAACATTATGAAGCCCTTTTTATATATATTGATTCTGCATCAAAAGTTGAAAATATGTCTTCTTGAAGTAATTTCGAGAAATTAACGTTTTAAGTTTTTGTTTCTAAATTCAAACGGTTGTATCTTCGCCAATAATTGTCAAAAGTTAGAATTTCTTTCAACATTATGAAGCCCTTTTTATATATATTGATTCTGCATCAAAAGTTGAAAATATGTCTTCTTGAAGTAATTTCGAGAAATTTACGTTTTAAGTTTCTGTTTCTAAATTCAAACGGTTGTATCTTCGTTTCTCAATAATTGTCAAAAGTTAGAATTTCTTTCAACAAAATTATGAAGCCCTTTTTATATATATTGATTCTGCATCAAAAGTTGAAAATATGTCTTCTTGAAGTAATTTCGAGAAATTGACGTTTTAAGTTTCTGTTTCTAAATTCAAACGGTTGTATCTTCGCCAATAATTGTCAAAAGTTAGAATTTCTTTCAACATTATGAAGCCCTTTTTATATATATTGATTCTGCATCAAAAGTTGAAAATATGTCTTCTTGAAGTAATTTCGAGAAATTGACGTTTTAAGTTTCTGTTTCTAAATTCAAACGGTTGTATCTTCGCCAATAATTGTCAAAAGTTAGAATTTCTTTCAACATTATGAAGCCCTTTTTATATATATTGATTCTGCATCAAAAGTTGAAAATATGTCTTCTTGAAGTAATTTCGAGAAATTGACGTTTTAAGTTTCTGTTTCTAAATTCAAACGGTTGTATCTTCGCCAATAATTGTCAAAAGTTAGAATTTCTTTCAACATTATGAAGCCCTTTTTATATATATTGATTCTGCATCAAAAGTTGAAAATATGTCTTCTTGAAGTAATTTCGAGAAATTGACGTTTTAAGTTTCTGTTTCTAAATTCAAACGGTTGTATCTTCGCCAATAATTGTCAAAAGTTAGAATTTCTTTCAACATTATGAAGCCCTTTTTATATATATTGATTCTGCATCAAAAGTTGAAAATATGTCTTCTTGAAGTAATTTCGAGAAATTGACGTTTTAAGTTTCTGTTTCTAAATTCAAACGGTTGTATCTTCGCCAATAATTGTCAAAAGTTAGAATTTTTTTCAACATTATGAAGCCCTTTTTATATATATTGATTCTGCATCAAAAGTTGAAAGAAAGTATGTCTTGTTTCAAGTATTTCGAGAAATTGACGTTTTAAGTTTCTGTTTCTAAATTCAAACGGTTGTATCTTCGCCAATAATTGTCAAAAGTTAGAATTTCTTTCAACATTATGAAGCCCTTTTTATATATATTGATTCTGCATCAAAAGTTGAAAATATGTCTTCTTGAAGTAATTTCGAGAAATTGACGTTTTAAGTTTCTGTTTCTAAATTCAAACGGTTGTATCTTCGCCAATAATTGTCAAAAGTTAGAATTTCTTTCAACATTATGAAGCCCTTTTTTATATATATTGATTCTGCATCAAAAGTTGAAAATATGTCTTCTTGAAGTAATTTCGAGAAATTGACGTTTTAAGTTTCTGTTTCTAAATTCAAACGGTTGTATCTTCGCCAATAATTGTCAAAAGTTAGAATTTCTTTTCAACATTATGAAGCCCTTTTTTTATATATATTGATTCTGCATCAAAAGTTGAAAATATGTCTTCTTGAAGTAATTTCGAGAAATTGACGTTTTAAGTTTCTGTTTCTAAATTCAAACGGTTGTATCTTCGCCAATAATTGTCAAAAGTTAGAATTTCTTTCAACATTATGAAGCCCTTTTTATATATATTGATTCTGCATCAAAAGTTGAAAATATGTCTTCTTGAAGTAATTTCGAGAAATTGACGTTTTAAGTTTCTGTTTCTAAATTCAAACGGTTGTATCTTCGCCAATAATTGTCAAAAGTTAGAATTTCTTTCAACATTATGAAGCCCTTTTTATATATATTGATTCTGCATCAAAAGTTGAAAATATGTCTTCTTGAAGTAATTTCGAGAAATTGACGTTTTAAGTTTCTGTTTCTAAATTCAAACGGTTGTATCTTCGCCAATAATTGTCAAAAGTTAGAATTTCTTTCAACATTATGAAGCCCTTTTTATATATATTGATTCTGCATCAAAAGTTGAAAATATGTCTTCTTGAAGTAATTTCGAGAAATTGACGTTTTAAGTTTCTGTTTCTAAATTCAAACGGTTGTATCTTCGCCAATAATTGTCAAAAGTTAGAATTTCTTTCAAAATTATGAAGCCCTTTTTATATATATTGATTCTGCATCAAAAGTTGAAAATATGTCTTCTTGAAGTAATTTCGAGAAATTGACGTTTTAAGTTTCTGTTTCTAAATTCAAACGGTTGTATCTTCGCCAATAATTGTCAAAAGTTAGAATTTCTTTCAACATTATGAAGCCCTTTTTATATATATTGATTCTGCATCAAAAGTTGAAAATATGTCTTCTTGAAGTAATTTTTCGAGAAATTGACGTTTTAAGTTTCTGTTTCTAAATTCAAACGGTTGTATCTTCGCCAATAATTGTCAAAAGTTAGAATTTCTTTCAACATTATGAAGCCCTTTTTATATATATTGATTCTGCATCAAAAGTTGAAAATATGTCTTTTTGAAGTAATTTCGAGAAATTGACGTTTTAAGTTTCTGTTTCTAAATTCAAACGGTTGTATCTTCGCCAATAATTGTCAAAAGTTAGAATTTCTTTCAACATTATGAAGCCCTTTTTATATATATTGATTCTGCATCAAAAGTTGAAAATATGTCTTCTTGAAGTAATTTCGAGAAATTGACGTTTTAAGTTTCTGTTTCTAAATTCAAACGGTTGTATCTTCGCCAATAATTGTCAAAAGTTAGAATTTCTTTCAACATTATGAAGCCCTTTTTATATATATTGATTCTGCATCAAAAGTTGAAAATATGTCTTCTTGAAGTAATTTCGAGAAATTGACGTTTTAAGTTTCTGTTTCTAAATTCAAACGGTTGTATCTTCGCCAATAATTGTCAAAAGTTAGAATTTCTTTCAACATTATGAAGCCCTTTTTATATATATTGATTCTGCATCAAAAGTTGAAAATATGTCTTCTTGAAGTAATTTCGAGAAATTGACGTTTTAAGTTTCTGTTTCTAAATTCAAACGGTTGTATCTTCGCCAATAATTGTCAAAAGTTAGAATTTCTTTCAACATTATGAAGCCCTTTTTATATATATTGATTCTGCATCAAAAGTTGAAAATATGTCTTCTTGAAGTAATTTCGAGAAATTGACGTTTTAAGTTTCTGTTTCTAAATTCAAACGGTTGTATCTTCGCCAATAATTGTCAAAAGTTAGAATTTCTTTCAACATTATGAAGCCCTTTTTATATATATTGATTCTGCATCAAAAGTTGAAAATATGTCTTCTTGAAGTAATTTCGAGAAATTGACGTTTTAAGTTTCTGTTTCTAAATTCAAACGGTTGTATCTTCGCCAATAATTGTCAAAAGTTAGAATTTCTTTCAACATTATGAAGCCCTTTTTATATATATTGATTCTGCATCAAAAGTTGAAAATATGTCTTCTTGAAGTAATTTCGAGAAATTGACGTTTTAAGTTTCTGTTTCTAAATTCAAACGGTTGTATCTTCGCCAATAATTGTCAAAAGTTAGAATTTCTTTCAACATTATGAAGCCCTTTTTATATATATTGATTCTGCATCAAAAGTTGAAAATATGTCTTCTTGAAGTAATTTCGAGAAATTGACGTTTTAAGTTTCTGTTTCTAAATTCAAACGGTTGTATCTTCGCCAATAATTGTCAAAAGTTAGAATTTCTTTCAACATTATGAAGCCCTTTTTATATATATTGATTCTGCATCAAAAGTTGAAAATATGTCTTCTTGAAGTAATTTCGAGAAATTGACGTTTTAAGTTTCTGTTTCTAAATTCAAACGGTTGTATCTTCGCCAATAATTGTCAAAAGTTAGAATTTCTTTCAACATTATGAAGCCCTTTTTATATATATTGATTCTGCATCAAAAGTTGAAAATATGTCTTCTTGAAGTAATTTCGAGAAATTGACGTTTTAAGTTTCTGTTTCTAAATTCAAACGGTTGTATCTTCGCCAATAATTGTCAAAAGTTAGAATTTCTTTCAACATTATGAAGCCCTTTTTATATATATTGATTCTGCATCAAAAGTTGAAAATATGTCTTCTTGAAGTAATTTCGAGAAATTGACGTTTTAAGTTTCTGTTTCTAAATTCAAACGGTTGTATCTTCGCCAATAATTGTCAAAAGTTAGAATTTCTTTCAACATTATGAAGCCCTTTTTATATATATTGATTCTGCATCAAAAGTTGAAAATATGTCTTCTTGAAGTAATTTCGAGAAATTGACGTTTTAAGTTTCTGTTTCTAAATTCAAACGGTTGTATCTTCGCCAATAATTGTCAAAAGTTAGAATTTCTTTCAACATTATGAAGCCCTTTTTATATATATTGATTCTGCATCAAAAGTTGAAAATATGTCTTCTTGAAGTAATTTCGAGAAATTGACGTTTTAAGTTTCTGTTTCTAAATTCAAACGGTTGTATCTTCGCCAATAATTGTCAAAAGTTAGAATTTCTTTCAACATTATGAAGCCCTTTTTATATATATTGATTCTGCATCAAAAGTTGAAAATATGTCTTCTTGAAGTAATTTCGAGAAATTGACGTTTTAAGTTTCTGTTTCTAAATTCAAACGGTTGTATCTTCGCCAATAATTGTCAAAAGTTAGAATTTCTTTCAACATTATGAAGCCCTTTTTATATATATTGATTCTGCATCAAAAGTTGAAAATATGTCTTCTTGAAGTAATTTCGAGAAATTGACGTTTTAAGTTTCTGTTTCTAAATTCAAACGGTTGTATCTTCGCCAATAATTGTCAAAAGTTAGAATTTCTTTCAACATTATGAAGCCCTTTTTATATATATTGATTCTGCATCAAAAGTTGAAAATATGTCTTCTTGAAGTAATTTCGAGAAATTGACGTTTTAAGTTTCTGTTTAATTGTGTATTGTCAAGTTTTTTTTCAAATTATGAAGTTTTTTATATATTTTGCTGTTTGTTTTTTTTTTTTGTTTCTAAATTCAAACGGTTGTATCTTCGCCAATAATTGTCAAAAGTTAGAATTTCTTTCAACATTATGAAGCCCTTTTTATATATATTGATTCTGCATCAAAAGTTGAAAATATGTCTTCTTGAAGTAATTTCGAGAAATTGACGTTTTAAGTTTCTGTTTCTAAATTCAAACGGTTGTATCTTCGCCAATAATTGTCAAAAGTTAGAATTTCTTTCAACATTATGAAGCCCTTTTTATATATATTGATTCTGCATCAAAAGTTGAAAATATGTCTTCTTGAAGTAATTTCGAGAAATTGACGTTTTAAGTTTCTGTTTCTAAATTCAAACGGTTGTATCTTCGCCAATAATTGTCAAAAGTTAGAATTTCTTTCAACATTATGAAGCCCTTTTTATATATATTGATTCTGCATCAAAAGTTGAAAATATGTCTTCTTGAAGTAATTTCGAGAAATTGACGTTTTAAGTTTCTGTTTCTAAATTCAAACGGTTGTATCTTCGCCAATAATTGTCAAAAGTTAGAATTTCTTTCAACATTATGAAGCCCTTTTTATATATATTGATTCTGCATCAAAAGTTGAAAATATGTCTTCTTGAAGTAATTTCGAGAAATTGACGTTTTAAGTTTCTGTTTCTAAATTCAAACGGTTGTATCTTCGCCAATAATTGTCAAAAGTTAGAATTTCTTTCAACATTATGAAGCCCTTTTTATATATATTGATTCTGCATCAAAAGTTGAAAATATGTCTTCTTGAAGTAATTTCGAGAAATTGACGTTTTAAGTTTCTGTTTCTAAATTCAAACGGTTGTATCTTCGCCAATAATTGTCAAAAGTTAGAATTTCTTTCAACATTATGAAGCCCTTTTTATATATATTGATTCTGCATCAAAAGTTGAAAATATGTCTTCTTGAAGTAATTTCGAGAAATTGACGTTTTAAGTTTCTGTTTCTAAATTCAAACGGTTGTATCTTCGCCAATAATTGTCAAAAGTTAGAATTTCTTTCAACATTATGAAGCCCTTTTTATATATATTGATTCTGCATCAAAAGTTGAAAATATGTCTTCTTGAAGTAATTTCGAGAAATTGACGTTTTAAGTTTCTGTTTCTAAATTCAAACGGTTGTATCTTCGCCAATAATTGTCAAAAGTTAGAATTTCTTTCAACATTATGAAGCCCTTTTTATATATATTGATTCTGCATCAAAAGTTGAAAATATGTCTTCTTGAAGTAATTTCGAGAAATTGACGTTTTAAGTTTCTGTTTCTAAATTCAAACGGTTGTATCTTCGCCAATAATTGTCAAAAGTTAGAATTTCTTTCAACATTATGAAGCCCTTTTTATATATATTGATTCTGCATCAAAAGTTGAAAATATGTCTTCTTGAAGTAATTTCGAGAAATTGACGTTTTAAGTTTCTGTTTCTAAATTCAAACGGTTGTATCTTCGCCAATAATTGTCAAAAGTTAGAATTTCTTTCAACATTATGAAGCCCTTTTTATATATATTGATTCTGCATCAAAAGTTGAAAATATGTCTTCTTGAAGTAATTTCGAGAAATTGACGTTTTAAGTTTCTGTTTCTAAATTCAAACGGTTGTATCTTCGCCAATAATTGTCAAAAGTTAGAATTTCTTTCAACATTATGAAGCCCTTTTTATATATATTGATTCTGCATCAAAAGTTGAAAATATGTCTTCTTGAAGTAATTTCGAGAAATTGACGTTTTAAGTTTCTGTTTCTAAATTCAAACGGTTGTATCTTCGCCAATAATTGTCAAAAGTTAGAATTTCTTTCAACATTATGAAGCCCTTTTTATATATATTGATTCTGCATCAAAAGTTGAAAATATGTCTTCTTGAAGTAATTTCGAGAAATTGACGTTTTAAGTTTCTGTTTCTAAATTCAAACGGTTGTATCTTCGCCAATAATTGTCAAAAGTTAGAATTTCTTTCAACATTATGAAGCCCTTTTTATATATATTGATTCTGCATCAAAAGTTGAAAATATGTCTTCTTGAAGTAATTTCGAGAAATTGACGTTTTAAGTTTCTGTTTCTAAATTCAAACGGTTGTATCTTCGCCAATAATTGTCAAAAGTTAGAATTTCTTTCAACATTATGAAGCCCTTTTTATATATATTGATTCTGCATCAAAAGTTGAAAATATGTCTTCTTGAAGTAATTTCGAGAAATTGACGTTTTAAGTTTCTGTTTCTAAATTCAAACGGTTGTATCTTCGCCAATAATTGTCAAAAGTTAGAATTTCTTTCAACATTATGAAGCCCTTTTTATATATATTGATTCTGCATCAAAAGTTGAAAATATGTCTTCTTGAAGTAATTTCGAGAAATTGACGTTTTAAGTTTCTGTTTCTAAATTCAAACGGTTGTATCTTCGCCAATAATTGTCAAAAGTTAGAATTTCTTTCAACATTATGAAGCCCTTTTTATATATATTGATTCTGCATCAAAAGTTGAAAATATGTCTTCTTGAAGTAATTTCGAGAAATTGACGTTTTAAGTTTCTGTTTCTAAATTCAAACGGTTGTATCTTCGCCAATAATTGTCAAAAGTTAGAATTTCTTTCAACATTATGAAGCCCTTTTTATATATATTGATTCTGCATCAAAAGTTGAAAATATGTCTTCTTGAAGTAATTTCGAGAAATTGACGTTTTAAGTTTCTGTTTCTAAATTCAAACGGTTGTATCTTCGCCAATAATTGTCAAAAGTTAGAATTTCTTTCAACATTATGAAGCCCTTTTTATATATATTGATTCTGCATCAAAAGTTGAAAATATGTCTTCTTGAAGTAATTTCGAGAAATTGACGTTTTAAGTTTCTGTTTCTAAATTCAAACGGTTGTATCTTCGCCAATAATTGTCAAAAGTTAGAATTTCTTTCAACATTATGAAGCCCTTTTTATATATATTGATTCTGCATCAAAAGTTGAAAATATGTCTTCTTGAAGTAATTTCGAGAAATTGACGTTTTAAGTTTCTGTTTCTAAATTCAAACGGTTGTATCTTCGCCAATAATTGTCAAAAGTTAGAATTTCTTTCAACATTATGAAGCCCTTTTTATATATATTGATTCTGCATCAAAAGTTGAAAATATGTCTTCTTGAAGTAATTTCGAGAAATTGACGTTTTAAGTTTCTGTTTCTAAATTCAAACGGTTGTATCTTCGCCAATAATTGTCAAAAGTTAGAATTTCTTTCAACATTATGAAGCCCTTTTTATATATATTGATTCTGCATCAAAAGTTGAAAATATGTCTTCTTGAAGTAATTTCGAGAAATTGACGTTTTAAGTTTCTGTTTCTAAATTCAAACGGTTGTATCTTCGCCAATAATTGTCAAAAGTTAGAATTTCTTTCAACATTATGAAGCCCTTTTTATATATATTGATTCTGCATCAAAAGTTGAAAATATGTCTTCTTGAAGTAATTTCGAGAAATTGACGTTTTAAGTTTCTGTTTCTAAATTCAAACGGTTGTATCTTCGCCAATAATTGTCAAAAGTTAGAATTTCTTTCAACATTATGAAGCCCTTTTTATATATATTGATTCTGCATCAAAAGTTGAAAATATGTCTTCTTGAAGTAATTTCGAGAAATTGACGTTTTAAGTTTCTGTTTCTAAATTCAAACGGTTGTATCTTCGCCAATAATTGTCAAAAGTTAGAATTTCTTTCAACATTATGAAGCCCTTTTTATATATATTGATTCTGCATCAAAAGTTGAAAATATGTCTTCTTGAAGTAATTTCGAGAAATTGACGTTTTAAGTTTCTGTTTCTAAATTCAAACGGTTGTATCTTCGCCAATAATTGTCAAAAGTTAGAATTTCTTTCAACATTATGAAGCCCTTTTTATATATATTGATTCTGCATCAAAAGTTGAAAATATGTCTTCTTGAAGTAATTTCGAGAAATTGACGTTTTAAGTTTCTGTTTCTAAATTCAAACGGTTGTATCTTCGCCAATAATTGTCAAAAGTTAGAATTTCTTTCAACATTATGAAGCCCTTTTTATATATATTGATTCTGCATCAAAAGTTGAAAATATGTCTTCTTGAAGTAATTTCGAGAAATTGACGTTTTAAGTTTCTGTTTCTAAATTCAAACGGTTGTATCTTCGCCAATAATTGTCAAAAGTTAGAATTTCTTTCAACATTATGAAGCCCTTTTTATATATATTGATTCTGCATCAAAAGTTGAAAATATGTCTTCTTGAAGTAATTTCGAGAAATTGACGTTTTAAGTTTCTGTTTCTAAATTCAAACGGTTGTATCTTCGCCAATAATTGTCAAAAGTTAGAATTTCTTTCAACATTATGAAGCCCTTTTTATATATATTGATTCTGCATCAAAAGTTGAAAATATGTCTTCTTGAAGTAATTTCGAGAAATTGACGTTTTAAGTTTCTGTTTCTAAATTCAAACGGTTGTATCTTCGCCAATAATTGTCAAAAGTTAGAATTTCTTTCAACATTATGAAGCCCTTTTTATATATATTGATTCTGCATCAAAAGTTGAAAATATGTCTTCTTGAAGTAATTTCGAGAAATTGACGTTTTAAGTTTCTGTTTCTAAATTCAAACGGTTGTATCTTCGCCAATAATTGTCAAAAGTTAGAATTTCTTTCAACATTATGAAGCCCTTTTTATATATATTGATTCTGCATCAAAAGTTGAAAATATGTCTTCTTGAAGTAATTTCGAGAAATTGACGTTTTAAGTTTCTGTTTCTAAATTCAAACGGTTGTATCTTCGCCAATAATTGTCAAAAGTTAGAATTTCTTTCAACATTATGAAGCCCTTTTTATATATATTGATTCTGCATCAAAAGTTGAAAATATGTCTTCTTGAAGTAATTTCGAGAAATTGACGTTTTAAGTTTCTGTTTCTAAATTCAAACGGTTGTATCTTCGCCAATAATTGTCAAAAGTTAGAATTTCTTTCAACATTATGAAGCCCTTTTTATATATATTGATTCTGCATCAAAAGTTGAAAATATGTCTTCTTGAAGTAATTTCGAGAAATTGACGTTTTAAGTTTCTGTTTCTAAATTCAAACGGTTGTATCTTCGCCAATAATTGTCAAAAGTTAGAATTTCTTTCAACATTATGAAGCCCTTTTTATATATATTGATTCTGCATCAAAAGTTGAAAATATGTCTTCTTGAAGTAATTTCGAGAAATTGACGTTTTAAGTTTCTGTTTCTAAATTCAAACGGTTGTATCTTCGCCAATAATTGTCAAAAGTTAGAATTTCTTTCAACATTATGAAGCCCTTTTTATATATATTGATTCTGCATCAAAAGTTGAAAATATGTCTTCTTGAAGTAATTTCGAGAAATTGACGTTTTAAGTTTCTGTTTCTAAATTCAAACGGTTGTATCTTCGCCAATAATTGTCAAAAGTTAGAATTTCTTTCAACATTATGAAGCCCTTTTTTTATATATTGATTCTGCATCAAAAGTTGAAAATATGTCTTCTTGAAGTAATTTCGAGAAATTGACGTTTTAAGTTTCTGTTTCTAAATTCAAACGGTTGTATCTTCGCCAATAATTGTCAAAAGTTAGAATTTCTTTCAACATTATGAAGCCCTTTTTTATATATATTGATTCTGCATCAAAAGTTGAAAATATGTCTTCTTGAAGTAATTTCGAGAAATTGACGTTTTAAGTTTCTGTTTCTAAATTCAAACGGTTGTATCTTCGCCAATAATTGTCAAAAGTTAGAATTTCTTTCAACATTATGAAGCCCTTTTTATATATATTGATTCTGCATCAAAAGTTGAAAATATGAATTCTTGAAGTATTTTCGAGAAATTGACGTTTTAAGTTTCTGTTTCTAAATTCAAACGGTTGTATCTTCACCAATAATTGTCAAAAGTTAGAATTTCTTTCAACATTATGAAGCCCTTTTTATATATATTGATTCTGCATCAAAAGTTGAAAATATGTCTTCTTGAAGTAATTTCGAGAAATTGACGTTTTAAGTTTCTGTTTCTAAATTCAAACGGTTGTATCTTCGCCAATAATTGTCAAAAGTTAGAATTTCTTTCAAAATTATGAAGCCCTTTTTATATATATTGATTCTGCATCAAAAGTTGAAAATATGTGTTCTTGAAGTAATTTCGAGAAATTAACGTTTTAAGTTTCTGTTTCTAAATTCAAACGGTTGTATCTTCGCCAATAATTGTCAAAAGTTAGAATTTCTTTCAACATTATGAAGCCCTTTTTATATATATTGATTCTGCATCAAAAGTTGAAAATATGTCTTCTTGAAGTAATTTCGAGAAATTTACGTTTTAAGTTTCTGTTTCTAAATTCAAACGGTTGTATCTTCGCCAATAATTGTCAAAAGTTAGAATTTCTTTCAACATTATGAAGCCCTTTTTATATATATTGATTCTGCATCAAAAGTTGAAAATATGTCTTCTTGAAGTAATTTCGAGAAATTGACGTTTTAAGTTTCTGTTTCTAAATTCAAACGGTTGTATCTTCGCCAATAATTGTCAAAAGTTAGAATTTCTTTCAACATTATGAAGCCCTTTTTTATATATATTGATTCTGCATCAAAAGTTGAAAATATGTCTTCTTGAAGTAATTTCGAGAAATTGACGTTTTAAGTTTCTGTTTCTAAATTCAAACGGTTGTATCTTCGCCAATAATTGTCAAAAGTTAGAATTTCTTTCAACATTATGAAGCCCTTTTTATATATATTGATTCTGCATCAAAAGTTGAAAATATGTCTTCTTGAAGTAATTTCGAGAAATTGACGTTTTAAGTTTCTGTTTCTAAATTCAAACGGTTGTATCTTCGCCAATAATTGTCAAAAGTTAGAATTTCTTTCAACATTATGAAGCCCTTTTTATATATATTGATTCTGCATCAAAAGTTGAAAATATGTCTTCTTGAAGTAATTTCGAGAAATTGACGTTTTAAGTTTCTGTTTCTAAATTCAAACGGTTGTATCTTCGCCAATAATTGTCAAAAGTTAGAATTTCTTTCAACATTATGAAGCCCTTTTTATATATATTGATTCTGCATCAAAAGTTGAAAATATGTCTTCTTGAAGTAATTTCGAGAAATTGACGTTTTAAGTTTCTGTTTCTAAATTCAAACGGTTGTATCTTCGCCAATAATTGTCAAAAGTTAGAATTTCTTTCAACATTATGAAGCCCTTTTTATATATATTGATTCTGCATCAAAAGTTGAAAATATGTCTTCTTGAAGTAATTTCGAGAAATTGACGTTTTAAGTTTCTGTTTCTAAATTCAAACGGTTGTATCTTCGCCAATAATTGTCAAAAGTTAGAATTTCTTTCAACATTATGAAGCCCTTTTTATATATATTGATTCTGCATCAAAAGTTGAAAATATGTCTTCTTGAAGTAATTTCGAGAAATTGACGTTTTAAGTTTCTGTTTCTAAATTCAAACGGTTGTATCTTCGCCAATAATTGTCAAAAGTTAGAATTTCTTTCAACATTATGAAGCCCTTTTTATATATATTGATTCTGCATCAAAAGTTGAAAATATGTCTTCTTGAAGTAATTTCGAGAAATTGACGTTTTAAGTTTCTGTTTCTAAATTCAAACGGTTGTATCTTCGCCAATAATTGTCAAAAGTTAGAATTTCTTTCAACATTATGAAGCCCTTTTTATATATATTGATTCTGCATCAAAAGTTGAAAATATGTCTTCTTGAAGTAATTTCGAGAAATTGACGTTTTAAGTTTCTGTTTCTAAATTCAAACGGTTGTATCTTCGCCAATAATTGTCAAAAGTTAGAATTTCTTTCAAAATTATGAAGCCCTTTTTATATATATTGATTCTGCATCAAAAGTTGAAAATATGTCTTCTTGAAGTAATTTCGAGAAATTGACGTTTTAAGTTTCTGTTTCTAAATTCAAACGGTTGTATCTTCGCCAATAATTGTCAAAAGTTAGAATTTCTTTCAACATTATGAAGCCCTTTTTATATATATTGATTCTGCATCAAAAGTTGAAAATATGTCTTCTTGAAGTAATTTCGAGAAATTGACGTTTTAAGTTTCTGTTTCTAAATTCAAACGGTTGTATCTTCGCCAATAATTGTCCAAAAGTTAGAATTTCTTTCAACATTATGAAGCCCTTTTTATATATATTGATTCTGCATCAAAAGTTGAAAATATGTCTTCTTGAAGTAATTTCGAGAAATTTACGTTTTAAGTTTCTGTTTCTAAATTCAAACGGTTGTATCTTCGCCAATAATTGTCAAAAGTTAGAATTTCTTTCAACATTATGAAGCCCTTTTATATATATTGATTCTGCGTAAAAGTTGAAAATATGTCTTCTTGAAGTAATTTCGAGAAATTGACGTTTTAAGTTTCTGTTTCTAAATTCAAACGGTTGTATCTTCGCCAATAATTGTCAAAAGTTAGAATTTCTTTCAACATTATGAAGCCCTTTTTATATATATTGATTCTGCATCAAAAGTTGAAGATATGTCTTCTTGAAGTAATTTTGAGAAATTGACGTTTTAAGTTTCTGTTTCTAAATTCAAACGGTTGTATCTTCGCCAATAATTGTCAAAATTTCGAATTTCTTTCAACATTATGAAGCCCTTTTTATATATATTGATTCTGCATCAAAAGTTGAAAATATGTCTTCTTGAAGTAATTTCGAGAAATTGACGTTTTAAGTTTCTGTTTCTTAATTCAAACGGTTGTATCTTCGCCAATAATTGTCAAAAGTTAGAATTTCTTTCAACATTATGAAGCCCTTTTTATATATATTGATTCTGCATCAAAAGTTGAAAAAATGTCTTCTTGATGTAATTTCGAGAAATTGACGTTTTAAGTTTCTATTTCCAAATTCGAACGGTTGTATCTTCGCCAATAATTTTCGAAAGTTAGAATTTCTTTCAACATTATGAAGCCCTTTTTATATATATTGATTCTGCATCAAAAGTTGAAAATATGTCTTCTTGAAGTAATTTCGAGAAATTGACGTTTTTAGTTTCTGTTTCTAAATTCAAACGGTTGTATCTTCGCCAATAATTGTTAAAAGTTAGAATTTCTTTCAACATTATGAAGCCCTTTTTATATATATTGATTCTGCATCAAAAGTTGAAAATATGTCTTCTTGAAGTAATTTCGAAATTGACGTTTTAAGTTTCTGTTTCTAAATTCAAACGGTTGTATCTTCGCCAATAATTGTCAAAAGTTAGAATTTCTATCATAATTATGAAGCCCTTTTTATATATATTGATTCTGCATCAAAAGTTGAAAATATGTCTTCTTGAAGTAATTTCGAGAAATTAACGTTTTAAGTTTCTGTTTCTAAATTCAAACGGTTGTATCTTCGCCAATAATTGTCAAAAGTTAGAATTTCTTTCAACATTATGAAGCCCTTTTTATATATATTGATTCTGCATCAAAAGTTGAAAATATGTCTTCTTCAAGTAATTTCGAGAAATTGACGTTTTAAGTTTCTGTTTCTAAATTCAAACGATTGTATCTTCGCCAATAATTGTCAAAAGTTAGAATTTCTTTCAACATTATGAAGCCCTTTTTATATACGAGTATATTGATTCTGCATCAAAAGTTGAAAATATGTATTCTTGAAGTATATTCGAGAAATTGACGTTTTAAGTTTCTGTTTCTAAATTCAAACGGTTGTATCTTCGCCAATAGAGTGATAAAGTTAGAGAATCAAAATTATGAAGCCCTTTTTATATATATTGATTCTGCATCAAAAGTTGAAAATATGTCTTCATGAAGTAATTTCGAGAAATTGACGTTTTAAGTTTCTGTTTCTAAATTCGAACGGTTGTATCTTCGCCAATAATTGTCAAAAGTTAGAATTTCTTTCAA
>JAEIFX010001204.1:0-32399 GCA_018904325.1 Drosophila murphyi
TGGAGAGCAGCTGCGGTTACGCAGCGGTTATTGGATGGCTTTAGTGCTTGCGCCAACCGGTGGAACATCTGCGTCATTGGGAGCAAGTCTCAGCACTGCACGTTTGCGCTTAGGAATGGTAACTGTCCAACTGTTCGACACAACAACATGGTCATACCTCATATCTGGACAGGAAACTTCCCTTGCGCAAACACATTCAGATCACGGCAGCAGTGTGTAGATCCAAAAAAACGAAATTCGACTGGTTGCTGCGGTCATCTAGCAAACTCAGCTTGAGCAACAAACTGCTGGTGTACAGGAGTATCATCGTACCTACATGGACATATGGGATTCCATTTTGGGGCACAGCTGCAAAATCTTAGATAAACCAAATTCAAGTCTTGTAGAACAAGGTGCTCAGAGACATCTCTGGTGCTCCACCATATGTAAGTAACGCATGACGCTGCACAACGACTTTGAACATAACTGTCTTCTTATGGAACATAGCTGTCAATAGACTGCTGTCATCATCAGAAATCACAAAATCCATCCTCTGGTCCCACTCATACTAAATAACAAAACCTAAACACCCAGATACGGGTCGCTTTAGAAAATCCGTTTAACTCAAATGAGGTACGTCCCTAAAAATTGTCCGATGGCAATACACATCCGTTATTAGACCTATCTTGTTATATGGGGTCTTGGTATTGTGGCCTTTGCCTAAAAAGGCAAACCACTGAAAAATAACTTAATAAAGTACTGCAAATGGCCGAACTCTGCAACTCTGCAGGCAATGGTAATATATATATTGACAGCCAAGCGGCTATAAAATCCATTAGTGCGATATCGGCGAACTCGATATCGGTAAGAACCTGTCGCAAATCTCTATATGAGATGGCCCAGCAGACTGGTCACCAGAATATATGTCTCTGGCAACCTGAATGCTGAAAATAAAAGAAGTTCACATACGCATGTCTAACGACACATGGATACTCGTACTGCTGCGGTCCAAGAAAGCCACGGCATCTTTACATGATAGCCCTAGGTAATCCATGAAGTTCGTTCAAAGCTAGACCTACTCGGCAATCACAATAGGCTCACCCTACTATGGGTTCCGGGTTACAGGGACATAGCGCGAAACGAGGCGGCTGATAAACAAGCAAGATTTGGGGCAGAAAAGCCCCAAACAGTACCAGAACCATATTGTGGTATAGGGAGACACACTATACGACTGGAACTTAGAAACGAGGAGAAACAGATACGGCAACAGAGCTGGTCAAAGGCAGTAGGACTCCGACAAGCCAGATGTATCCTAGGTGGTTATAATCTTAGACGATTCAAATAAGTTAACCATGGGAAAAAACATCCTTAGAATACTTACCGGTCTATTCACAGGACACTGTAGACTAAAAAGTCAAATAACTAAACTAGATATATATAGTAGCGATCTTTGCAGGTTTTGTGAAAGAGGGGAGAAATCCTCGATGAACATCCTGGCAGAATGTGTCGCCTTAACTAATTTCGAATTTTAGAGACATAGAAGACCTCAACCCAACAAAGATCCTCACATTCGTGCGGGAGCTGGCGCTGTTGGAAGAGTTATAGGCTCAGAAGGGGCACAATAGATCAAATAGATCGCGGTGCAATTCCCCCTAATAATAATAATAGTAAGTGTTAATGTCACATCCATATTACGTTAAATGCAGTGTGAGCTACAGCAGCCAGCGTCAGCAGCGCTCTCATTGTACAGTGGTGGCTTCAAACCTTAATTTTCGTAATCAATCGTTAGTTACTGTTGTTGTGAAAAGGTTTAGCAATTGGCTTCAAACCTTTAATAAACAACTGTTGATAGAAAAGACTAAGCGTTTGGCTTCTAGTCAAAGTATGTTTGAATAAACTTTGTAACGCTGAAATAACCTTGTGTTATTATTGGAAAATAAAGCTATCAAAAAGCTGACACCGGAAACATTAATGACCCCAACGTGATTAAAACATGAAGTGTGTTTAATAAAGAACAACCCAAAAAATAAATCAATAGTGAACTAATTTTGAATACAACTGATATTGAATGATCAGCTTTTAATTTGGCAATTTACTACTTTAAATAACTCTGTTATCACTTATGTAAAAACTACATTACAATTATAGTAAACATCGATAGTTGTCTCTATCGGAGAGTCAGAGTTGGAGATAAGAGCAAGAAAGACGCGTACCTTTGTGTCGGTCATAAATAAACTTGTTAATTTAAATGTTTTAAAAACCGCACTGATCTAAATTTTCATGTTTGCATAAAAAACGCTTTGTGCAACGAACATTTTGGCACCCAACGTCGGGCAGTGTTTAAACAAATTTAATAAACAAATGGACAATTTCGCATTTTGTTACGTTAACAAATTCCGCTTCCGTGTATACAGAAACAAAACAAATCCGCATTGGCTTCCAATTGCTTGCACTGCAATGCTTGGTGCAAAAATTAACAAATCAAACTTGTGAGAAATGTAAAAATCGTTAACTAAAACCATCACAAAGCTCGTCGCAGCAGCAATAACACACATGCACATAACTCAAAGTAACAGTTATTGCATTGTGTCTCTATAATCGTTTTGCTGACCGACAGCGCCGTTTTCGGTCGTCATCTACTTTGTTCGTCGTTAGTTTTCGGTCAATTTTCGATCGTCTTCTTTCACAACGTCGCTGCTCTTTTTCATATTTCGCTACTGCTAAAACGGCCAGTGCGCTGCTCGCAATCGTCGCTTCAGTCGCTGCTTTTAGTGGTTTATCTCAAATTCTTTCTTCGTTCATTTGTGTAAGAGATTCAACTGCGATATTTTTTCGTCGTATTCGTCTCTCCGATTATACATCTGTAAATATGTCGCATTCCTTGCAAGACTACCGACGCCAGCGTGCAAATATCAAAAGGAACCTTGGTCGATGGACAATCTGGAGATTCTTCTAAAAGGTCACCTGTGGATCTTCAATGTCGTTTAGGCATTTTGGAATCGTACTTTAAGCAATCGTTGGCTATTCAATCGGAAATAGAAACTCTGGATCCCAAATAATAATGGGCACGCTGAACTGGAAGACAATTATGTACACAGCAAGTTGGCAATTAAGAAATTGCTTGGTGAAGACTTAAATAGTACAGTCATTGATGACGCTACATAACACGTTGCTTGTCATCCTCAACCATCACGTCTGCCTTGTTTGGCCTTGCCCAAATTCGATGGCAATCATCTGGAATATAACAAACCTTGAGAAGTTTAACTATCTGCACAACTGCTTAAAGGGTGATCCACTGGAGTGCGTGAAGGCATTTCCAGTTACCAATTAAAACTACGCTAAGGCCTTAGAACAATGAAAGTCTCGCTTTGACAATTCAGCATTGATATTTACAGAGACAGTATCGCCTATTTTTCAGTTGACTTCAGTTCATCAAACGCTACTCAGCCACATTCGTTAACTGATTATGCATTGGAGCGTCATTGTCAATTCCTTTTTTTTGTCCTTTGTCCAAAAGCTCAACAATTAACTAAACGCATTCAAAAGAGATTTGTAATCCTGGCAAACGACATAACTCGTCTTTCGCATTTGCTATCGATGCTTGTGCGTAGTTCTCAAGCTCAACTCACAAATTGATGGCTTGCTAACAATTCAAAGCCTTGGATGCGCTTCAACGTTTTGATGTCATCAAACGTCACCGATTGCCATTCAACAAATCGCTGTCGCCATTGTCAGAGATCGCCTCACTCCTTGTTATATAACAAGCTACATTCAGCAACACAACCAAGCTCTTCGCCAGCCACCGAAGCAGTAGCACACAACCATTCGCAAATCAAAAACCGTTATCAACCACAGGTTGCTATAGCAATGGCTATGGTCCTGGTCAGAGATTCAACTGGCACCTGCAAATTAAGCCGTGATCTACTGGACTCGTGTTCGCAAGTGAATTTCGTCACCGATTCGTTCGCTCAGAAGCTTCGTCTAAAAAGAGAGAAGCAAATCAGCAGTATTGGCCATCAACTCTCTCACAACTACATCAATAAAATCTCGCTTATCGTCCTTTTAAGTTTCGTTAGATGTTTGCGTATCCTCGCATATAGCCTATCTGGCAGATAAGAAATTCGACACAGTCTCGACACCATCGACATGCTTTTAGGAACAGAATCATTCTTTGAAATTCTGTCAGTGGGCCAAGTTAAACTTAGCTGCCGCCAAGTTAAACTTAGCTTCTCAGCTTGGAACGCCGTTTGGTCCAATCTTCGGCACTGCACTTATAGTATTGTCAATTCATGGAGGAGTATGAACGTTTGGAACACATGTCGCTGGTAACAGAACTAAACTTATCGGAACATCACTATTACATATCCCACCATTGTGTTTTGAAGCCCAGCAGCGAATCCACAAAGCTTCGAGTGGTCTTCGACGCCTCGTGTCGGATATCCAATCAAACTTCGCTCAATGATCATTTGCTTGTCGGACCGACTCTCCAAGATGATTTATATTTGCTGTTGTTGCGTTTAAAATTACATCGTTATGCCATAACAGCTGATGAAACCAAGATGTACAGGCAAGTAAATTTTGATTGAAATGATCGCAAATACCAGTACATACTCTGGCGAGCTCTTCCAGATGAACCATTTCGCACTTATCAACCCAACACGGTTACATATGGAACAGCCTCGGCGCCATACTTAGCCATACACAGCCTGCATTATTTGGCAGATCTGTTTCGAACTGAGTATCCAATCGGTGCTGCAGTCGAATCAGCATTCTATGTAGATGACCTTTTATCTAGAGGTATCAAATCCTGCTGACATTGTTTCTCGAGGTGCACCATGTGCTGGAGAAACAAGCGAACATCAGTTCATACAATCGTTGTGTTCGCACTGTCCCTTACATGCTTCGCTTTGTTCAAATCACACGTATGAAATGTAAATTCGAAACAACTTTGTCAACCGAGGAACTACGAAAAGCATCTTATTGCAAAAATTGGAACATCCAACAATTATCATTCGTCGAAGACTTGCCAACTGCAAAAAGATCAACCACTTAGGAGCCATCTAAAGTTTCTGAATCCTTTTCTATATCGCTCCACAGGATTTTCACTTATCAGAGTTGGCGGCCGGCTAGACAACATTAACTTTAAAAACTTCGAAAAACATCCAATATTGTTGCCCAGTAAATCGCGCTTCGTCTGGATCTATTTGCGGCATCTACATCTTCGCAACTGCCATGCTGGACTTAGAGCTTTAGTGGCACTCATTCGATTGGAATAGTGGATCGTGCGCAACTGCATGGCGTGTGTTCGGTACAAGCCAAAATTCGAAAGGCAGCTTATGGGATCGCTGCCAGTGGAGCGCCTTCGACCGGAACACCCATTCCAACGCTGTGGTGTCGACATCTGTGAGCCAATAAATACGTATGTTCGCATACGAGGAAAGGGTCCTACAAAATCTTACTTGGCCGTGTTCATTTGTTTGGTATCCAAGGCGGTGCACATCGAAGTGGTCTCTCAATTATCCACGAAGGCATTCTTGGCTGTTTCTCGGCGAGAGCTGCCCACAGACATCTACTGTGATAATGGAACTAACTTCGTGGATGCAGCAAGTGAGCTAAAGGCTTTGAAAAACTTTTTGTTTGATCAATCTAGTCGCAATATCAGAGTATAGTTTTTTTTTTTTTTATGTAGCAATTGTATTTAAACATTAATCAACCTATTGCTATAACAACATATTGGCTATAAAACATTGATTTGTAAAGGTATGAATGAATAATAATAAATTAAAATCTATAACATAAACATAGAACTGGTTTTAGCAGATAATAAATAACATTAAGTATTACTTTGTATAACATTAATTTAAGGCGCTTCAACCTCCTGCGCGTTGTACGTGGTTGTTCAATTGGTCATTATACCGACTCGTATGTCGGTTAATTTGTTGTCTGACTGTCGGTAGACCGAAGTCGTTGTGAGAGATGTCTCTGAGCACCTTGTTCTGCAAGACTTGAATTTGGTGTACCCACGATATTGCAGCTGTGCCCCAAAATGGAATCCCATATGTCCATGTAGGTACGATGATACTCCTGTACACCAGCAGTTTGTTGCTCAAGCTGAGTTTGCTAGATGACCGCAGCAACCAGTCGAATTTCGTTTTTTTGGATCTACACACTGCTGCCGTGATCTGAATGTGTTTGCGCAAGGGAAGTTTCCTGTCCAGATATGAGGTATGACCATGTTGTTGTGTCGAACAGTTGGACAGTTACCATTCCTAAGCGCAAACGTGCAGTGCTGAGACTTGCTCCCAATGACGCAGATGTTCCACCGGTTGGCGCAAGCACTAAAGCCATCCAATAACCGCTGCGTAACCGCAGATGCTCTCCAAGCAATGGTGGATTTAGCAACGAACACAGTGTCATTCCCGTATGAGGCAAGCAGCGTATTTCTGGCTACTGAGATCGGCGAGTCCGCGGTGTACAATGTGTACAAGGCAGGTCCAAGGACACTACCCTGCGGTACACCCGCTCTAATGCGGTGGATGTTTGATAGCTGGCCCCTAACTTCTACCATAAAAGAACGGCCAAGTAAGACCTGAGCAGTAGGTTAGCAAAAATTCCTCAACAGTGGTCCTGCAAGGTACCGATGCTAGGTAAGACTCGTGTCCCGAACCTTAGACATGAACTGTTTCCATAGTCTTGTCGCTGGGAACGGACCGAGTCATGGTTCGAGGTAAAGGGTTGGACTAAGGTGCTATGCGACCCGTGTCGATAGTCAGCCAGGCTGGGGCCCTTAAATAGCCCAGTCTTCTACGGAGCATATCGGATACCTGGCACTTCCGATATTTAATCAGCCTTACGTGCACATCGCGGATCTCTGTGCAGGAGGACATTCCTTTCTCCGCAGCTCATGGGAATCAGAATGCATTCCTACAAGAAAAACCAAAAAGAGTCCGGTACTCTCTCAAAACCGGTAGGGAGGAATCCCAGATGGTGGCTCGTAAGTCTGGCCAAAGCGGCAACATGACAAAAGGGGCGGAAAAGCCTGTTTGTTAAGTAGTGGCGAGGGTGCATGGCAGGATGGCAAAGCACTTGTGCGACCAACCTGCCAGCCGGAGCGGGCGCTAAGGGAGAATTACCAACTACCAGCGCTGCGGCTAAAAGGTTCAGTTATGCCGACCAAAGGAATGCTGCAAGCATTCTAAAGCGGCAGAACGCGAACTCAGGGCCAAACCCACCAGCCGAGTGGCAAAATAAGGTGGTGTGGGCCTGGAAGCTGTTGCCAAACTTCTGTGAGGCTCCACCCCATAAAGAGCAGAGCCAGGCAAAACGGCAACGCTCGCAAGAAGCCCACGGACCCGTTGCAAAGCGGGCCAAAGTGCAGCAGGGAAGGTCCTTTGCTGACATTGCCAAAAAGAGAATCCTGATAGGGATCCTTGACAAGGGAAGCAAGGACGGTAGAATCCCAAGGAGTCAGTGGCAGTGGGTGGAAGGAGTCCTCGCTGTCTACTGACTGAAGCTTCTGAGCAAGGCGCCTGGGCCACCACCGGTATGCAGAGATGCTGGGTGGTACCAGGGAAATACGAAATACGTCACTCCGGCAGCCATAACTGTGTACGGTGGGATTGATCAGTCAATTGCTCACTTGCAGGACTGTGACATCCACACTAGGGTCGTCAACTCTTTCCAGGTTCGTAAGCAGAGGCACGCCACAAGGAGGCGTCCTGTCACCCCTACTATGGAACATAGCAATTAACAAACTGCTGTGGGACATGGAGGGGGGCGGCTGTCAAATAGTTGCATACGCAGATGCCGTTGCGGTAATCTTCAGGGGAAAATACCCACAAACTCTCTGTCAACTCATGACTAGTAAACTAAACATACTTTCATGCTGGGCACAAGAGAGTGGATTAGGGGTAAACCCAAATGAAAAGGAACTGGTTCTTTTCACAAGAAATTACAAGGTCCCTCCTCTTGTCCCACCCCGACTAAATAATGTGAATCTAATCGAGCAAGTTATCCTTCAGCCTTCCAACACACTGCAGTGTGAAAGGCTTATAGTTAGCCCTAGCAATATTGTTGAAAATATGTAAAAGATCAATACAACATTCCGATGACTAATGTTAATAACAGAAGGTATCGATACCGCGCTCGATACCCTAACTTAAGAATACATTGAATAAAAGTTCTTCTTAGTCTAACCGCCAAACCTAGTGCATCACTTTTTGCCGCTTTAAAAACCCAACAGTTTATGGGCCCAGGCAAAAAGAAAAAGTTTAATGAAACTAAGGCTATGCTGAAAAGCCGCGCTTAAGGTCGAGTAAAATTTTTTTCATTAGAATTGCATAATTTTGTATTGCTGTGTGCATTACCAACTAAAGTTTTCTGTGTGAGAACAAGTACGAGTGAAAAAATGAGTGCGCTGTACAATATAGACAAGTTGGACGAAACAAATTATGATTCGGAGTGTGTCCAAATGAAAAGTGTGCTAATTCAGCAGGAGCTATGGTCCGTCACTTCGGGAGCTATGAAATGCCCAAGTTCAGATAAGACTAGTGAATATAGTCAGTGGATATCAAAAAACGAAAAGGCCTTAGCGGTGATTACTCTCTCCATAAGAGGTTCTGAGATTGACCACATTAAGAAATGTGATTCGGCGTCGAGTGCGTGGATAACCCTAAAGGCAGTGCATCAGCCCACCGGTCCAGTGAGAAAGGTCACATTGTTCAAGAGATTACTCTTCATGCGGATAAATGAGAATGAGAACATACAAATATATATAGCAAATTTTGTGAACACCGTGGATCAGTTAACAGAGATTGGCATTGTGCTGCAAGAGGAAATATATTTTATTTTACTCTTGGCAAGTTTACCTAAATCATATGAAAATTTGGTTATAGCATTGGAATCGCGTGATGAATTACCAAAGTTTAGTATTTTGAAGATTAAATTGATCGATGAGTGTGATAGACGCAAGAGCGAAGAACATATAGAGAGTGTGAACGAAAATAATGCACAGGCATTTTTAAGCAAAGCACATTATGCTAAAAGAGTGCAAAAAAGACAGACAAAGTAAGCAAGTACCGAAACAGAAAAATTAAATGTTACAATTGCGGTAAAATTTACCACATTGCTGCAGAATGTAGGTCCAAGGCGAACGAAGGTCATGTAAAAGGAAGAGACGAAAAATCATTCTTCACGGTGCTAAGTGCAAAAAACGGTGAACGATTGCTTGATAAGTCAGCGTGGTGCTTAAATAGTGGCACCACAGCTCATATGTGCGCAAATCAAAATATGTTTAATTCGTTTGAACAATTCACCGATACAGTTACACTTGCTGGTGAAAAATCACTAGAAGTAGTCGGACGAGGAGTCGTCATGATTGAAACGAAATCGTCAACAGTAAAACTTACAAACGTTCTTTATGTGCCACAATTACAATGCAACTTTATTTCGGTGAGCAGAGCAGTAAAAGGAGGCTGCACTGTAAACTTTAAAAACAATAATGCATGTGTATGTGACGAAAACGGTAAAACTCTGATTATTGCGAATCATAGAAGCAATTTATTTCTGTGTGAAATAATCAAAACAATAAATACAGTGTTCTTAAGTGGAAATGGCAAAAGAGGCAGTGAGGACATTATAAAATGGCATAAGAGATATGGACATCTGAACATACAAAGCCTCAACGAGTTAAATAATATGAAATTGGTGCGGGGAGTGAACTTCAACAGCACAAGCGAATTTGACTGTAAGATATGCCTACAAAGTAAGAGAGATGGCGCGATGTATGCTACTAGAAGCCAAACTAAAAGAAAGTTTCTGGGGAGAAGCTGTACATACGGCAGCTTATCTACGGAATAGATCGCCTACAAAAGCTGTGCTGCAGAGTACGCCATATGAGTTATGGACAGGGCGGAAGCCATCAGTTGGCCACCTTCGTACATTTGGGTGCTTGGTGATAGCGTTGGACAAGACACAGAATCCGAAATTTAGACCGAAGGGTATATAATACATACTGGTTGGATATGCAGATCAAGCTAAAGCATATCGCCTCTACAACAGCGCCAGTGGTAAAATGATCGTAAGCCGTGATGTATATTTTGTTGAGTCAACAATAGAATCAAGTGCAGTTGATATACCCATTTTACCCGATTTTAATTGCAGCAAGGTAATTACAGAAGTGCAGTCCAATAGAAGCAGCCGCAGAGGCAGCAGCAGAGACAGCAGCAGAGGCAGCAGCAGAGGCAGCAGCAGAGGCAGCAGCAGAGGCAGCGGCAGAGCCAGCAGCAGAGCCAGCAGCAGAGGTTGCAGCAAAGGCACCGGCGAAGATAACGTTAACACCGATACCAATAAAAGAGAAATCAGCAAAGAAACCGACTTGAAAGAACCAGTGGGCACGGATGGCGAAGACCAGACGACGAGAGGCACAAGCTGAATCTTCTGAGCAGTGAAGACGTCGTAACACCAGAAACTGTGGAAGAAGCATTGGAAAGTCCACAAGCGATCGAATGGGAAAAGGCCATGGCACAAGAATTCGGAGCACTGAAAGTGAATGGACCTTGGGAACCAGCCGAATTACCATCCAATCAAAAAGCGATTGGATGCAGATGGGTCTTTGCACTAAAACGTGACAAAAATGGCACCATAGAACGATACAAGGCTAGGCTAGTAGCAAAGGGCTGCAGTCAGAAACATGGAGTGAACTACGATATGCGACAATAAGGATGGTGTTGGCCATAGCAGCTGAACTGGGCCTACATGTGCACCAACTTGATGTATCCACGGAATATCTAAATGGAGAATTGCAGGAGGATGTTTTCATGAAGCAACCCCGTATGTTTGAAGAACAAGGAGTGTCTGTTCTTAAACTTCGAAAGTCCTTATATGGGCTAAAACAGTCTGGACGAATGTGGAACAAAAACCTGAAGGAGATGATGACAAAAATTGGTTTTTCGGCCTGTCCAAGCGAGCTGTGTGTGTATACGAGGCATACACAAAACAACATAAACATAATCGCAGTATATGTGGATGATATGATGATATGTTCATCAGATATTGGTGAGTTGGCCAGTATAAAAGGAAGTATATTTCGAATTTTCCCGGTGGTTGACAAGGGCGCTATACATCATTTCCTTGGTATGGAAATCAATAGGAAGGGCATAATAGGAGCGATAACGATCACCCAGCAGCAGCATGTGTTGCAGCTGCTTAAGAAGTTTGGCATGGAAGCGTGTCGGCCAGCATCAGTACTGTTGGCGTCCGGGTACACCACCAAATGTGAGAGCCAACAATGTAAAAAGGTCAACCAGGCAGAGTACCAGTCACTGATCGGATCATTAATGTATCTGACAGTTACATCCAGACCTGACATTTTACATTCAGTATGTAAGCTGTCTCAGCGGGATACGGATCCCCACCAAGAGCACTGGGCAGCAACAAAACAAGTGCTGCGATATCTGAGGTCGACGTCTTCAATGGGCATAACATATGCGAAAACTGGATATCCCATCAAAGGCTACGTTGATGCGGACTGGGGTGGAGATAACACGGACCGAAAGTCTTACACTGGATACGCATTCATTCTTGGCGGTAGCGCATTCTCATGGGAAAGCAAGAAGCAGTCGTCAGTCGCACTAAGTAGTACTGAAGCCGAATATATGGGAATATCGGAAGTAACTAAAGAAGCTGTTTATATTATGAAATTATGTAACGAAATCAACATATACAGAAACATGAAAAGTATTGTAATTCATGGCGATAATTTGAGTGCTATGAACTTAGTTAAAAATCCAGTTTACCATGCAAGAAGCAAACATATAGATATTCGTTATCACTTCGTGCGAGAAGTTTTTAATAAGCTTGTGATTCAGCTGGAATATTGTCCAACGATTTGAGCAAGTCAAAACATGAAAATTGTAATAGATTGCTTGGTTTCAAATTAATTGTCAATAATGTGTATTGAGGGGGAGTGTTGAAAATATGTAAAAGATCAATACAACATTCCGATGACTAATGTTAATAACAGAAGGTATCGATTCTGCGCTCGATACCCTAACTTAAGAATACATTGAATAAAACTTCTTCTTAGTCTAACCGCCAAACCTAGTGCATCACTTTTTGCCGCTTTAAAAACCCAACAAATATAAACATACATATATATTAACAGTCAGGCAGCAATTAAATCCATCAGCTCGATATCTTCAAATTCGATATCAGTAACAAGCTGACGCAAATCTCTTCACGAGATGGCTAAACAGCATGTTATTAGCCTAATATGGGTCCCTGGGTACCAGGACATTGAAGGCAATTGTAAAGCCGATAAGCTAGCTAGGAAAGGTACTATACTACCACTCCTCGCGGAAAATGAAGATATAAGTATGCCTTTAGCTACCTGTAGGCTCAATATCAAGGATGAGTATAGGCGCAGGTCATGCAGAAAATGGCAAAGTGCCAATTGGCCCGCATAGCACACCAGACGTGGCCAATTATCAACTCCAAGCGCAGCAAAGAGCTGTGCAGTCTAAGTCGGACCAACTGCTCTGCAGTGATCCGGGCTCTAACTGGGCACTGGCTGGTCGGCATCCATGCCAACAGACTCCAGGCGCCATACAGTGACTTTTGCAGAAGCTGCAAAGACGAGGAAGAAGTGGAATCCGTGGAACACTTCTTCTGCCATTGCCCGGCACTTGCTAGAAAAAGGCTGGAAATCCTGGGAAACTACTCCCTAACTGCTTTATCGGAGCTCCGACACATGAGACCGGCCAAGATAGCAAAATTTATAAACGCATCTGGCTGGTTAAATGTTTGAATGTCATAAATGCTTTATAGGCACGACTGCAGGAGGAAACCCCCCCTAGATCTCCCTTTCGGTATCACAACGGGCCAAATATGGCCTAAGTGTGACAGCCTATCGGGCTAACAGCCGATATAACCTAACCTAACCTAAGACCTGAGCAGTAAATACTGCGCCAGTGGTAGCAAGGACTTAAGCTTAAAAAAGCAGGCCATCATGCTATACGCGATCAAAGGTCTGCTGGATATCCAAAAAGACGGCAGAGGTGTACTGCTTATTTTCCGATTTACTCGATGAACTTGCTCTGGTGTACCATGGTGATGCCTGAAGCCAAACTGATGATCAGGAATAGCCCTCTGGAAACCACTTACTGCCAACAATCTTACACGAAATATTTTGTAGAAAGTGAACCACAAGCAGCTCATCGGTCGATATGACGAGACAAGATTATGCGGCTTGCCAGGTTTCGGAATCATCGCAACCACAACGCACTTCCACGGAGTGGGAAAGTGGTAGATGCGCACCATGGAGTTAAAAAGTAGCAACAAGAACATCACTCCCTTCTCTGGGAGGGCCTTAGCAACTCTGCCATCAATGCCATCATAGCCAGAGGCCTTAGTGGACTTAAGCCTGCGTATCTGTAAGCGGACGTACGCAGCCCGGACGTACGCAGCCCGCCTTAAAGTACCTTAGATCCAACGGATTACGTGAGCGTATATTTTGACGACGCAGTGCTCTCTTGTGCCTTACCAGATCAAAAACCTGGGAAGCGAACAAGGTAGTTGGCCAAGCATGGCCGCCACATTAATGAACTCAGCTCCATTTGCAAGTTGACAAGCTGCTCCAATCTCTGCCGGAATTGGGTGATGTTTACCTTGCGCGGCACAAGACTTATCTTGGGAGCATTCAGAGATGCAGCCACTCTGTACTCAACGATCAAGGGGATGTGATCCGCGTTAAGCTCAATTCTCTCGGACATACCAAGACAGTCAGACCGGATCCCAGCATACACAGCAAAGTCAATTGCTGTTGTCCTATGGTTGCCGCACGAGTGGTTTGTTGCACCTCCCGTGGCAAGTACTTGGTTGGAGTCTCTCACGCAATCCGCAAGCGAAATCCCACGGCGAGTGTCTAACGCTACATACCAGAGATGGTGTTGAGAATTCCAATCGTCAGCAATCAGGAACTTGGGGCCAAGCTCTTCGAAGAGACACCTAAAGTCTTCTATTTCCCACACAAAATATGGTGGACAATAGACAGCCGCCAAGACTACTTCGCCTTGATCACTAGAGACTTTAACGACAGCACATTGTGCGCATGGCCAACTTATTGGCGTTCCACACGCCAATGCGCAACTCAATTTGGCTCATCTATTTGCAAGTGCAGCGTGCAACAGGCTCATCATGGCCATAAATGTCTCAATCAACTTGTCCAATTTTGACATAAGACTGTCAAACTGGAGCTGGCTGTTGAGGTTGTTGTTGAGGATGAACCTGCTGCTAACGGTGACGCTGTTGCTGTTGGTGTTGCTGTTGCCCAAGTTGCATAAGAAAAATGTTCCCTGCGAATGGGTACCGAGCTTCTTGGGCCCGAATTTGTAGATCTTGAGCCGGCGATCGTGACTGATCCACAAGCTTCCGTTCCTTGGCAAAGCGCTGATAAGCTATGCATCCTTTCGAGCTTGCTGGTTGGTTATCACCGCATTTCGGGTCAGCGTCCAAAGGTTTTTCACACACCTGACTTTCATGTGGTGAGCCACACTTCACGCAGTGATGCTGATTTTGGCAATACTTCATCGTATGGCCGAGTTCCTGGCAACGGTGCCATTGTGGAATGTCGATATGGCGGTCAGGGCATTGCACTGAAATGCGCACTTGCGAGATAGAGCGTAGATTGTATATCTCTTTGTTATTTGCAGCCGACTCCAACTCCAGAAGTCTAACAACGTTGGTGATAGCCTCAGCAATAAGTGGGGGAGGCTTAGAAGGTCTTGTTGGCCGAATTTCAACAGTGTCAAAATTTGGTGCGTTTGAAAGAGAACAATTGCGTATCTCAGCGGAATTGCTTAGATTGTGGTTTTGTTTTTGTAGTTGGCGGTGTTCTTGTTGATTTATTTGTTGGAGCTGTTGGGATTGTTAGTATTTGCCATTATGTTCGCGTTGTTGGCGTTCTTGTTGCTGTTGCTGCTCGCCAAGCGAGACCGCAGACAAGGAACTGCAGTATCTGGCGCATCGCCGTCAGTATGGAAGATGTCGCTCAGATTGGTTGAATAGACGGCCACTAAACACACTCACTCCAGGAGAGTGGTGGCGGCACACGCACAAATCACACTGATTGAAGGAATGCGACGCGAAAATCGTCGTTGAGTTGAGTACAACAGAGAAACAATATAAATGAAAATCTATATAAAAATAAAAATAGAACTTTTTTGTTATTTTTTCGCTACGAAAATTATAGTGTGACCGTAAGCTGCGAAAGCTAAAATCTGAAAGGTTTACAGCTTTGGGTATAAAGGGTATAATAAATTACTTGAGCCACATCGGTGGAATTTTGCCAGCCTTGAGAATTTTCTTGAAAATATTATGTAGCCAGTTTATGGCTGTTTTGCATTTCTATTGCACTGTCCTTTTGTCTGCTTTATGCACCTTTGGCTGTTCAAATTAAAGTTGATTGGAAATTAGTTCACAATTGTTTTGTTTTTTTTTGGTTGTTGTTGAAAAGAATCGCGTCGGGATCACCAATGTTTGCGCTGTCAGCTTTTTGATAGCTTTATTTTCCTATAATAACACATTATTATTTTTAATAAAGTAAAATATTTTATAAGTAAAATAATAAAATAAGGTATTATTAATTATAACGTTTATTCAAATATACTTAGATTAGAAGCCAAATGCGTAGTCTTTTCTATCAAAGCTTTGATTATTACGATATATGTTTGAAGCCAATTGATAAACCCTTTCACAAAAAGGGTAACTAAAAACTATGGATAAACTGGAGCTAAGCAAAACAGCTAATTGGCTATTTCAGCCGACTGATCAGCGAACGGCCTTTGTCGAGAGAGAGAGAGAGCGAGAGACAGAACGCTGCACAAAGCGCTGCTACGCTGGCTGCTGCAGCTCAAACAGCATTTAAAGTAATGTATATGTGTAATTAATACTAACAATAAGCTATTTATATTACGCCACGCACGGCTCCAAACTCAAGCTTATAAACCATTCATAATCAATTTAAAGTTCTTTGCTGCTGTAACCTTTTTTTTTTTTTAGAAAAATGTGTGGATTTGGATCACGAATAGACATTTATGATCGCCAGGTATAGATTTATGGCTGACCTTTTTTTATTGTGGCTTCACAACAGGTAGATGATTAATGAGGATATTGTGTGCTAGGCGTGTTACCTGTAACCTGTGTGCTAGAATCAAGTGGAAAATTGAGTAACAGCTGCCGCACTGTTGTGCGTGTACATGATTAGATTTTTGAGGGTGGGTGCAATAACCAGTGGAAAGGGAATGCTCGCTTCTGTTTTGTAATTTTTTGTCAACATATAGAACTCATAGGACACCTCACACCTAAATGATTTCCCACACAATAATTAAAGTATTATTGATGTGAACTGTTGTTAAGTACGTATTTCGCACGTACGTTTGCCACGTGCCGGTACCTTCTTCGTATATTTGGTTCTCTCCCTTCTTTCAGTGCACTCAGTTTGAGTGACTCTCCTTATGATAATTTAACAATAATTTGAAATAGCCTGCGTTGCTTTGTGCACATGCGAGCTGCATACCTAATATTATAGATTCTGATATCTAAAATCTTAGTAGTTTTCGAACTCTGCAATCGTCAACTGGTTCGTTTTGTGTTTTCACTATGTTGCTCGGCTCAAGGACGGAGTCACCCTAATTATTTCGATAATTTAACTTATATGGCTAATGCAAGCATGGCCATCAATCATACCAACTCCATCATCAACAACAAAATCATCACCAATCCCACCACCAACTCCATCAGCATCACCACCATCGGATTTCGACATCCTCATTTGCGAATAAACCCATAAATTTAGACGAACCAACAGAGTTTCTGAGTGAAGCACCTCAAGAAATGCTTCCACTAAGTCAAAATGTATTGCTAACTCAAACAGCCTGCAAAATGAACATTGATCTCTTTGCAGAGTATATCAAATTCAATGATGATGAATTACTAATGACAATTAAATCCCATCTGTCTAATATGAGTGTCTTAATTGCATCGAGTGGTCTTGGAGAGACCATCAAAGATTATTCATCAATAATTTATGTGACAATGGATGAATTCCAAGAGAGGGCAGTGTTTGGAAATTGCCTCAAATCTTCAGACTGGAGATCAAAATTAATAAATATACTCCACTTGAAGTTTCAAGCTTTATTGAAACACGAAAAGTGCTGAGGAACAAGAAAGCGATTATTAATGTTCAAAATGTTGATGCGTTTTGTTTCAAATGGGTTTTAATATCAGCCCTTAAAGCACCAGCAAATAACCAGCCTTCACGATGCTCATCATGTAAAGTTGATGCGATTGAGAGTGCGTTAAAAATAATAAAAAAAACAATATTTTTTAAAACATATATATTTGTTTTTATATACTTCTACTATAAAATGTGCGCTTTTAACCCAGCGTTATATAAGCTTGTTTTAGAGACTGCGGAAGAAACAAGTATACAATTCGTCAAATCTCTTATTGGAGGTATAAAAGATGTTTATATGTGCTATTTAAACACCATAAACGTATAAATATTAATGCAGATGATGAGAATGGCTTTAAAAATTCAGATAATTGTCACATCTGCAAAAAGACTTTAGGCAATGATCGAGTTAGGGATCATTGTCATCTAACTGGATTGTATAGGGGTGCAGCACATAGTGCCTGCAATATTAATTTTCAAATTTCATCTTTTGTCCCTGTATTTTTCCACAACTTTTCAAAATATGATTCCCATTTATTTTGTTAGAGAATTAAATAAAGTTGATGATGAAATAAATTTAGTCCCCCTATTTTCGGGGTAGATCCTTTGTATTCAGACTCTCTTCACGATTACCATAATGATCTACCAGAAGCCTACTCCGGAGGCTAAATTTCAAAAACTTGTTGCTGGCCTTAGATCGAAAATAAAGTATCCCATTCACTATAACAATATCTAAGAAATGGTTTAATGGTTGGAGTTTAGGCAGTCTCCCTGGCTTAAAAAGTATATAGACTGTATTTAAATACATATTACGGAACGTTGGCAAAAAATAATTTTGAAAAAGACTTTCAAATTGCTGATTAATGCAGTCTATGGAAAACGTTGGAAAATGTAGAAAAACGTAAAGATATCAAACTTGTCCCACAAAGTGACCACAAATCGTAATAGATTGGGTGCTCGTGCCCTCATTGCGAACTCCAATTTCCATAGTTCTGCCCAATTTTCTGAGGATATGTATGCGATTCAAATGTCTCCATGTATGTTAAGCCTATGTACTTAGGTTTCTGGAACTTTTAAAATGGCAAATGTAAGATTTTCATTATGATTAAGAGAAAATTTCATTGAATTATATGGATACAGACTGATTCATATATTCCATTGAGACTAAAGATTTTTATAAAGATAATGCGGAAGATTTAGAAACGAGATTTGATACATCGGACTATCCGGAAGAGCAATCAAAAAAATATGGGATCAGAAGGTGCAATAATAAAATGTTATAATAATGTGATAAAAGATGAAAACTGTGGAAAAAGAATGTTGGAGTTTGTGGGTCTTAGAGCCAAAATATATTCATTGTTCTTGAGGAGTGTGGGTGCTTAAAAAAGTCAAAAGGAGTTAAGAAGTCTGCATTAGATAAGTTAACTATTAATAGTCAATGTCTGTGCTTGCGCTATCAGCTTTTTGATGGCTTTATTTTCAAATTAATAAACTTTAATATTTTTAGACTAGAAGCCAGAGCTTAATCTTTTGAACAACACTTTGTTTGAGGTTTGAAGCCAATTGCTAAACTTTTTCTCAACAAGAGGAACGATCGATAAGCTAGAGTAGCAAAAACCGAATAATAAGCTGCAGAAGTCGGCGGAGAGAGAGAAAGAGAGCGCTGCATAAAGAGATCTAAACGCTGGCTGCTGCTACACTTTAGAGAGTGTGCATATGCAAGAACAATTATTTATGTTAAGCAACACAGGCGACAAATTTAAATATGTATAGATCACTAATGTGATTGTAACTTCGTTGCTGCTGCTGCCAACATACTCCCCCGTTGAAATACTTCCGCTCAACAGAATCTTTAACAGGCAGGAGGCACATCTTTTGACAGCTTCTTGCTAGCCCGCCCTTTGTAGTCTTCCTCATCCTCGACTGGATTGACCTCATGATGATTCATTGGCTCCTGCTTGGTGGATTCCACCATATCGGCTTCATCACTTCCATTTGCTCTACGTCGGCTGCTGCTCCTTCCGCGCATGCTGTTGGGTTCGCTGACTGTGGCTCTTCATCTGGAAATCCTTGTCGTCTATCTTCTGCTCATTGTTTAATTTCCCATGCTTCTCATCGTCCATGCAGTCGAGTGCTTCTTGATAGCCACAGATGGTATTCTGTGCCGATTCCAGGGCCTCAATGAAGATGCCATCCGCCTTGTGCAGCTTCCAGTAGCGTTGCCAGAACCGACCCTGTCCAAAGCAGACGGCCCTCAACTGATTGATGCCCTTCTCTAGCGCCCTCCTTATAGTTGAGCGAGGCGCGCACAATATTGTCGAGCTTCTTTTGCAACTCGCCGGTACTCAGGCGATTATCCTCGTCCTCCTCGACGTTGGTGATCTCCGAGTCCAGATCGGAGAGATCATCCTCAATGATGCGCACATCGTTGCTCTGCGTATGTCAATCCTCATTGTTCTTGGCCTGTGGCAGCAATGACGTCATTCTTGCATCACCCCCACTACTGTTGTTGTTGGAGCAGGTATTGTGATTGCTTCAGCCATTGTTCCAGTTGCAGTTGCCGCTACTCCTGCAATACCTGCTCCATTCAGCACTGGACACTCGTATATATTTGAAGCCAATTGATAAACCTTTTCACAACAAGGGTAACTAAAAACTATGGATAAACTGGAGCTAAGCAAAACAGCTAATTGGCTACTGCAGCCGACTGATCAGCGAACGCCCTTTGTCGAGAGAGAGAGAGATAAGCGCTGCACAAAGCGCTGCTAACGCTGGCTGCTGCAGCTCAAACTGCATTTAAAGTAATGTATATGTGTAATTAATACTAACAATAAGCTATTTATATTATGCCACGCACGGCTCCAAACTCAAGCTTATAAACAATTCATAATCAATTTAAAGTTATTTGCTGCTGCTGTCAGTAGACAATGTCCTTAAGACAATGTCATTAGAAAGCAGACCTGCAGATGGCAATTAGAAAGTAGATTATTTCGCATGAATTCTTAAAATATATTTGGCCACGTTTGGAAGGTTATTCTACCTCAGTTAGAATTTCGCCATATGTCGTTAGACCTGCGTATGTGAACTTCTTTTTTTTTATCAAACTGGCCATCTCATATAGAGAGTTGCGGCAGCTTTTTACCGATATCGAGTTCGCCGATATCGCACAATTGGATTTGATAGCCGTTTGGCTGTCAATATGTATATTAACATTGCCTGTGCTGATATTTTGTATCTCTAGGGAGCTTAATGCTTTTTTTATGGCCCCACTTCTGCCAGGAAAACTCTACAGTGTTTCGGAAGACTGAAGAATAGCTGTACATTAAGTCGCTCTGAGCGGACTCCTCCGCCTACACGGTTATCTAGCTTTGAGCCGTCTGTGTAAAAGGTTACGTCTGCCGATGATCCGGAAATGATTCCATTCCTCCTGTTGGGGGAATTACGTATGGAAGGGGTGTGAGGTTGAACTACTGGCACACAGTAGTCTGTTTTCGAAGGGATTTTTGAATTTTTTCTAGAATGGATGCACGTCCATTAAAATTAGCCCTCCAGATTGAGGATTCCCTCAGTCTTATGGCTATTAGTGTCGCGTTTTCTGTGCCTTGTCTTACTAGACATAGAATGTCCAGAATGGCATCTAGTGTCTCACTCCGTGGATCCACTGACATGCAGAGTTCGGCGACTTTATTAAATTGGTTTTTAGTTGTTTGCTTTTGTAAGCATGGCCACTATACCAATACCTCATATAACAAGATAGGTCTAATAATGGATGTCTTGTCATTGGAAAATTTTTGGAGACAAATCCCATTTGTATATAGCGTGTAAGCGTGAAAGCGACCCATAACTGGGTGTTTAGGTTCCAATCTAGTTTTCTAACTAGCGTCAGCCCTCAGAAATTATCGCTGCTTCTAAATGATGTTACTGTGTTATTTAGTCGGAGTGGGATAAGAGGAGGGATTTTGTAGTTTCTGATGATGACAGCAATCTATTGATAGCTATGTTCCATAAGAGGGGTGACAGAGCGCCTCCTTGCTGATGTACCTAGGGAGGGTTGACGAACCAAGTGTATACTTCTCAATTCTGCAAGTGAGTCTATATATTAATTTTTCTTCCAATCCCACCACCAACTCCATCAACATCACCACCATCGGATTTCGACATCCTCATTTGCGAATAAACCCATAAATTTAGACGAACCAACAGAGTTTCTGAGTGAAGCACCTCAAGAAATGCTTCCACTAAGTCAAAATGTATTGCTAACTCTAACAGCCTGCAAAATGAACATTGATCTCTTTGCAGAGTATATCAAATTCAATGATGATGAATTACTAATGACAATTAAATCCCATCTGTCTAATATGAGAGTCTTAATTGCATCGAGTGGTCTTATTCATCAATAATTTATGTGACAATGGATGAATTCCAAGAGAAGGGCAGTGTTTGGAAATTGCCTCAGATCTTCAGACTGGAGATCAAAATTAATAAATATACTCCACTTGAAGTTTCAAGCTTTATTGAAACACGAAAAGTGCTGAGGAACAAGAAAGCGATTATTAATGTTCAAAATGTTTATGCGTTTTGTTTCAAATGGGTTTTAATATCAGCCCTTAAAGCACCAGCAAATAACCAGCCTTCACGATGCTCATCATGTAAAGTTGATGCGATTGAGAGTGCATTAATAAAAATTGATGATGTACTCACGCTCAAGGTAATATATAATAAAAAAAAACAATATTTTTTAAAACATATATATTTGTTTTTATATACTTCTACTATATAAAGTGCGCTTTTAACCCAGCGTTATATAAGCTTGTTTTAGAGACTGTGGAAGAAACAAGTATACAATTCGTCAAATCTCTTATTGGAGATATAAAAGATGTTTATATGTGCTATTTAAACACAATAAACGTATAAATATTAATGCAGATGATGAGAATGGCTTTAAGAATTCAGATAATTGTCACATCTGCAAAAGACTTTAGGCAATGATCGAGTTAGGGATCATTGTCATCTAACTGGATTGTATAGGGGTGCATCACATAGTGCCTGCAATATTAATTTTCAAATTTCATATTTGTCCCTGTATTTTTCCACAACTTTTCAAAATATGACTCCCACTTATTTGTTAGAGAATTAAATAAAGTTGATGATGAAATAAATGTAGTCCCCCTTGAGATTAGATTCTTAGATACATTGCGCTTCATACAAAATGGTATTCGTGGTGGATTGGTTAAGTGCTGTAAGCGTTATTCAAAAGCCAATTATATGTATATTTTCGGGGTAGATCCTTTGTATTCAGACTCTCTTCACGATTACCATAATGATCTACCAGAAGCCTACTCCGGAGGCTAAATTTCAAAAAACTTGTTGCTGGCCTTAGATCGAAAATAAAGTATCCCATTCATTATAACAATATCTAAGAAATGGTTTAATGGTTGGAGTTTAGGCAGTCTCCCTGGCTTAAAAAGTATATAGACTGTATTTAAATACATATTACGGAACGTTGGCAAAAAATAATTTTGAAAAAGACTTTCAAATTGCTGATTAATGCAGTCTATGGAAAACGTTGGAAAATGTAGAAAAACGTAAAGATATCAAACTTATCCCACAAAGTGACCACAAATCGTAATAGATTGGGTGCTCGTGCCCTCATTGCGAACTCAAATTTCCATAGTTCTGCCCAATTTTCTGAGGATATGTATGCGATTCAAATGTCTCCATGTATGTTAAGCCTATGTACTTAGGTTTCTGGAACTTTTAAAATGGCAAATGTAAGATTTTCATTATGATTAAGAGAAAGTTTCATTGAATTATATGGATACAGACTCATTCATATATTCCATTGAGACTAAAGATTTTTATAAAGATAATGCGGAAGATTTAGAAACGAGATTTGATACATCGGACTATCCGGAAGAGCAATCAAAAAAATATGGGATCAGAAGGTGCAATAATAAAATGTTATAATAATGTGATAAAAGATGAAAACTGTGGAAAAAGAATGTTGGAGTTTGTGGGTCTTAGAGCCAAAATATATTCATTGTTCTTGAGGAGTGTGGGTGCTTAAAAAAGTCAAAAGGAGTTAAGAAGTCTGCATTAGATAAGTTAACTATTAATAGTCAATGTCTGTGCTTGCGCTATCAGCTTTTTGATGGCTTTATTTTCAAATTAATAAACTTTAATATTTTTAGACTAGAAGCCAGAGCTTAATCTTTTGAACAACACTTTGTTTGAGGTTTGAAGCCAATTGCTAAACTTTTTCTCAACAAGAGGAACGATCGATAAGCTAGAGTAGCAAAAACCGAATAATAAGCTGCAGAAGTCGGCGGAGAGAGAGAAAGAGAGCGCTGCATAAAGAGATCTAAACGCTGGCTGCTGCTACACTTTAGAGAGTGTGCATATGCAAGAACAATTATTTATGTTAAGCAACACAGGCGACAAATTTAAATATGTATAGATCACTAATGTGATTGTAACTTCGTTGCTGCTGCTGCCAACATACTCCCCCGTTGAAATACTTCCGCTCAACAGAATCTTTAACAGGCAGGAGGCACATCTTTTGACAGCTTCTTGCTAGCCCGCCCTTTGTAGTCTTCCTCATCCTCGACTGGATTGACCTCATGATGATTCATTGGCTCCTGCTTGGTGGATTCCACCATATCGGCTTCATCACTTCCATTTGCTCTGCGTCGGCTGCTGCTCCTTCCGCGCATGCTGTTGGGTTCGCTGACTGTGGCTCTTCATCTGGAAATCCTTGTCGTCTATCTTCTGCTCATTGTTTAATTTCCCATGCTTCTCATCGTCCATGCTGTCGAGTGCTTCTTGATAGCCACAGATGGTATTCTGTGCCGATTCCAGGGCCTCAATGAAGATGCCATCCGCCTTGTGCAGCTTCCAGTAGCGTTGCCAGAACCGACCCTGTCCAAAGCAGACGGCCCTCAACTGATTGATGCCCTTCTCTAGCGCCCTCCTTATAGTTGAGCGAGGCGCGCACAATATTGTCGAGCTTCTTTTGCAACTCGCCGGTACTCAGGCGATTATCCTCGTCCTCCTCGACGTTGGTGATCTCCGAGTCCAGATCGGAGAGATCATCCTCAATGATGCGCACATCGTTGCTCTGCGTATGTCAATCCTCATTGTTCTTGGCCTGTGGCAGCAATGACGTCATTCTTGCATCACCCCCACTACTGTTGTTGTTGGAGCAGGTATTGTGATTGCTTCAGCCATTGTTCCAGTTGCAGTTGCCGCTACTCCTGCAATACCTGCTCCATTCAGCACTGGACACTCGTATATGTTTGAAGCCAATTGATAAACCTTTTCACAACAAGGGTAACTAAAAACTATGGATAAACTGGAGCTAAGCAAAACAGCTAATTGGCTACTGCAGCCGACTGATCAGCGAACGCCCTTTGTCGAGAGAGAGAGAGAGATAGCGCTGCACAAAGCGCTGCTAACGCTGGCTGCTGCAGCTCAAACTGCATTTAAAGTAATGTATATGTGTAATTAATACTAACAATAAGCTATTTATATTATGCCACGCACGGCTCCAAACTCAAGCTTATAAACAATTCATAATCAATTTAAAGTTATTTGCTGCTGCTGTCAGTAGACAATGTCCTTAAGACAATGTCATTAGAAAGCAGACCTGCAGATGGCAATTAGAAAGTAGATTATTTCGCATGAATTCTTAAAATATATTTGGCCACGTTTGGAAGGTTATTCTACCTCAGTTAGCATTTCGCCATATGTCGTTAGACCTGCGTATGTGAACTTTTTTTTTTTATCAAACTGGCCATCTCATATAGAGAGTTGCGGCAGCTTTTTACCGATATCGAGTTCGCCGATATCGCACAATTGGATTTGATAGCCGTTTGGCTGTCAATATGTATATTAACATTGCCTGTGCTGATATTTTGTATCTCTAGGGAGCTTAATGCTTTTTTTTATGGCCACACTTCTGCCAGGAAAACTCTACAGTGTTTCGGAAGACTGAAGAATAGCTGTACATTAAGTCGCTCTGAGCGGACTCCTCCGCCTACACGGTTATCTAGCTTTGAGCCGTCTGTGTAAAAGGTTACGTCAGCCGATGATCCGGAAATGATTCCATTCCTCCTGTTGGGGGAATTACGTATGGAAGGGGTGTGAGGTTGAACTACTGGCACACAGTAGGCTGTTTTCGAAGGGATTTTTGAATTTTTTTCTAGAATGGATGCACGTCCATTAAAATGAGCCCTCCAGATTGAGGATTCCCTCAGTCTTATGGCTATTAGTGTCGCGTTTTCTGTGCCTTGTCTTACTAGACATAGAATGTCCAGAATGGCATCTAGTGTCTCACTCCGTGGATCCACTGACATGCAGAGTTCGGCGACTTTATTAAATTGGTTTTTAGTTGTTTGCTTTTGTAAGCATGGCCACTATACCAATACCTCATATAACAAGATAGGTCTAATAATGGATGTCTTGTCATTGGAAAATTTTTGGAGACAAATCCCATTTGTATATAGCGTGTAAGCGTGAAAGCGACCCATATCTGGGTGTTTAGGTTCCGATCTAGTTTTCTAACTAGCGTCAGCCCTCAGAAATTATCGCTGCTTCTAAATGATGTTACTGTGTTATTTAGTCGGAGTGGGATAAGAGGAGGGATTTTGTAGTTTCTGATGATGACAGCAATCTATTGATAGCTATGTTCCATAAGAGGGGTGACAGAGCGCCTCCTTGCTGATGTACCTAGGGAGGGTTGACGAACCAAGTGTATACTTCTCAATTCTGCAAGTGAGTCTATATATTAATTTTTCTTCCAATCCCACCACCAACTCCATCAACATCACCACCATCGGATTTCGACATCCTCATTTGCGAATAAACCCATAAATTTAGACGAACCAACAGAGTTTCTGAGTGAAGCACCTCAAGAAATGCTTCCACTAAGTCAAAATGTATTGCTAACTCAAACAGCCTGCAAAATGAACATTGATCTCTTTGCAGAGTATATCAAATTCAATGATGATGAATTACTAATGACAATTAAATCCCATCTGTCTAATATGAGAGTCTTAATTGCATCGAGTGGTCTTATTCATCAATAATTTATGTGACAATGGATGAATTCCAAGAGAAGGGCAGTGTTTGGAAATTGCCTCAGATCTTCAGACTGGAGATCAAAATTAATAAATATACTCCACTTGAAGTTTCAAGCTTTATTGAAACACGAAAAGTGCTGAGGAACAAGAAAGCGATTATTAATGTTCAAAATGTTTATGCGTTTTGTTTCAAATGGGTTTTAATATCAGCCCTTAAAGCACCAGCAAATAACCAGCCTTCACGATGCTCATCATGTAAAGTTGATGCGATTGAGAGTGCATTAATAAAAATTGATGATGTACTCACGCTCAAGGTAATATATAATAAAATAAACAATATTTTTTAAAACATATATATTTGTTTTTATATACTTCTACTATATAAAGTGCGCTTTTAACCCAGCGTTATATAAACTTGTTTTAGAGACTGTGGAAGAAACAAGTATACAATTCGTCAAATCTCTTATTGGAGATATAAAAGATGTTTATATGTGCTATTTAAACACCATAAACGTATAAATATTAATGCAGATGATGAGAATGGCTTTAAAAATTCAGATAATTGTCACATCTGCAAAAAGACTTTAGGCAATGATCGAGTTAGGGATCATTGTCATCTAACTGGATTGTATAGGGGTGCAGCACATAGTGCCTGCAATATTAATTTTCAAATTTCATATTTGTCCCTGTATTTTTCCAAAACTTTTCAAAATATGATTCCCACTTATTTGTTAGAGAATTAAATAAAGTTGATGATGAAATAAATGTAGTCCCCCTTGAGATTAGATTCTTAGATACATTGCGCTTCATACAAAATGGTATTCGTGGTGGATTGGTTAAGTGCTGTAAGCGTTATTCAAAAGCCAATTATATGTATATTTTCGGGGTAGATCCTTTGTATTCAGACTCTCTTCACGATTACCATAATGATCTACCAGAAGCCTACTCCGGAGGCTAAATTTCAAAAACTTGTTGCTGGCCTTAGATCGAAAATAAAGTATCCCATTCATTATAACAATATCTAAGAAATGGTTTAATGGTTGGAGTTTAGGCAGTCTCCCTGGCTTAAAAAAGTATATAGACTGTATTTAAATACATATTACGGAACGTTGGCAAAAAATAATTTTGAAAAAGACTTTCAAATTGCTGATTAATGCAGTCTATGGAAAACGTTGGAAAATGTAGAAAAACGTAAAGATATCAAACTTGTCCCACAAAGTGACCACAAATCGTAATAGATTGGGTGCTCGTGCCCTCATTGCGAACTCCAATTTCCATAGTTCTGCCCAATTTTCTGAGGATATGTATGCGATTCAAATGTCTCCATGTATGTTAAGCCTATGTACTTAGGTTTCTGGAACTTTTAAAATGGCAAATGTAAGATTTTCATTATGATTAAGAGAAAGTTTCATTGAATTATATGGATACAGACTCATTCATATATTCCATTGAGACTAAAGATTTTTATAAAGATAATGCGGAAGATTTAGAAACGAGATTTGATACATCGGACTATCCGGAAGAGCAATCAAAAAAATATGGGATCAGAAGGTGCAATAATAAAATGTTATAATAATGTGATAAAAGATGAAAACTGTGGAAAAAGAATGTTGGAGTTTGTGGGTCTTAGAGCCAAAATATATTCATTGTTCTTGAGGAGTGTGGGTGCTTAAAAAAGTCAAAAGGAGTTAAGAAGTCTGCATTAGATAAGTTAACTATTAATAGTCAATGTCTGTGCTTGCGCTATCAGCTTTTTGATGGCTTTATTTTCAAATTAATAAACTTTAATATTTTTATACTAGAAGCCAGAGCTTAATCTTTTGAACAACACTTTGTTTTAGGTTTGAAGCCAATTGCTAAACTTTTTCTCAACAAGAGGAACGATCGATAAGCTAGAGTAGCAAAAACCGAATAATAAGCTGCAGAAGTCGGCGGAGAGAGAGAAAGAGAGCGCTGCATAAAGAGATCTAAACGCTGGCTGCTGCTACACTTTAGAGAGTGTGCATATGCAAGAACAATTATTTATGTTAAGCAACACAGGCGAAAAATTTAAATATGTATAGATCACTAATGTGATTGTAACTTCGTTGCTGCTGCTGCCAACATACTCCCCCGTTGAAATACTTCCGCTCAACAGAATCTTTAACAGGCAGGAGGCACATCTTTTGACAGCTTCTTGCTAGCCCGCCCTTTGTAGTCTTCCTCATCCTCGACTGGATTGACCTCATGATGATTCATTGGCTCCTGCTTGGTGGATTCCACCATATCGGCTTCATCACTTCCATTTGCTCTGCGTCGGCTGCTGCTCCTTCCGCGCATGCTGTTGGGTTCGCTGACTGTGGCTCTTCATCTGGAAATCCTTGTCGTCTATCTTCTGCTCATTGTTTAATTTCCCATGCTTCTCATCGTCCATGCAGTCGAGTGATTCTTGATAGCCACAGATGGTATTCTGTGCCGATTCCAGGGCCTCAATGAAGATGCCATCCGCCTTGTGCAGCTTCCAGTAGCGTTGCCAGAACTGACCCTGTCCAAAGCAGACGGCCCTCAACTGATTGATGCCCTTCTCTAGCGCCCTCCTTATAGTTGAGCGAGGCGCGCACAATATTGTCGAGCTTCTTTTGCAACTCGCCGGTACTCAGGCGATTATCCTCGTCCTCCTCGACGTTGGTGATCTCCGAGTCCAGATCGGAGAGATCATCCTCAATGATGCGCACATCGTTGCTCTGCGTATGTCAATCCTCATTGTTCTTGGCCTGTGGCAGCAATGACGTCATTCTTGCATCACCCCCACTACTGTTGTTGTTGGAGCAGGTATTGTGATTGCTTCAGCCATTGTTCCAGTTGCAGTTGCCGCTACTCCTGCAATACCTGCTCCATTCAGCACTGGACACTCGTATATGTTTGAAGCCAATTGATAAACCTTTTCACAACAAGGGTAACTAAAAACTATGGATAAACTGGAGCTAAGCAAAACAGCTAATTGGCTACTGCAGCCGACTGATCAGCGAACGCCCTTTGTCAGAGAGAGAGAGAGATAGCGCTGCACAAAGCGCTGCTAACGCTGGCTGCTGCAGCTCAAACTGCATTTAAAGTAATGTATATGTGTAATTAATACTAACAATAAGCTATTTATATTATGCCACGCACGACTCCAAACTCAAGCTTATAAACAATTTATAATCAATTTAAAGTTATTTGCTGCTGCTGTCAGTAGACAATGTCCTTAAGACAATGTCATTAGAAAGCAGACCTGCAGATGGCAATTAGAAAGTAGATTATTTCGCATGAATTCTTAAAATATATTTGGCCACGTTTGGAAGGTTATTCTACCTCAGTTAGCATTTCGCCATATGTCGTTAGACCTGCGTATGTGAACTTCTTTTTTTATCAAACTGGCCATCTCATATAGAGAGTTGCGGCAGCTTTTTACCGATATCGAGTTCGCCGATATCGCACAATTGGATTTGATAGCCGTTTGGCTGTCAATATGTATATTAACATTGCCTGTGCTGATATTTTGTATCTCTAGGGAGCTTAATGCTTTTTTTATGGCCACACTTCTGCCAGGAAAACTCTACAGTGTTTCGGAAGACTGAAGAATAGCTGTACATTAAGTCGCTCTGAGCGGACTCCTCCGCCTACACGGTTATCTAGCTTTGAGCCGTCTGTGTAAAAGGTTACGTCTGCCGATGATCCGGAAATGATTCCATTCCTCCTGTTGGGGGAATTACGTATGGAAGGGGTGTGAGGTTGAACTACTGGCACACAGTAGTCTGTTTTCGAAGGGATTTTTGAATTTTTTCTAGAATGGATGCACGTCCATTAAAATGAGCCCTCCAGATTGAGGATTCCCTCAGTCTTATGGCTATTAGTGTCGCGTTTTCTGTGCCTTGTCTTACTAGACATAGAATGTCCAGAATGGCATCTAGTGTCTCACTCCGTGGATCCACTGACATGCAGAGTTCGGCGACTTTATTAAATTGGTTTTTAGTTGTTTGCTTTTGTAAGCATGGCCACTATACCAATACCTCATATAACAAGATAGGTCTAATAATGGATGTCTTGTCATTGGAAAATTTTTGGAGACAAATCCCATTTGTATATAGCGTGTAAGCGTGAAAGCGACCCATATCTGGGTGTTTAGGTTCCAATCTAGTTTTCTAACTAGCGTCAGCCCTCAGAAATTATCGCTGCTTCTAAATGATGTTACTGTGTTATTTAGTCGGAGTGGGATAAGAGGAGGGATTTTGTAGTTTCTGATGATGACAGCAATCTATTGATAGCTATGTTCCATAAGAGGGGTGACAGAGCGCCTCCTTGCTGATGTACCTAGGGAGGGTTGACGAACCAAGTGTATACTTCTCAATTCTGCAAGTGAGTCTATATATTAATTTTTCTTCCAATCCCACCACCAACTCCATCAGCATCACCACCATCGGATTTCGACATCCTCATTTGCGAATAAACCCATAAATTTAGACGAACCAACAGAGTTTCTGAGTGAAGCACCTCAAGAAATGCTTCCACTAAGTCAAAATGTATTGCTAACTCAAACAGCCTGCAAAATGAACATTGATCTCTTTGCAGAGTATATCAAATTCAATGATGATGAATTACTAATGACAATTAAATCCCATCTGTCTAATATGAGAGTCTTAATTGCATCGAGTGGTCTTATTCATCAATAATTTATGTGACAATGGATGAATTCCAAGAGAAGGGCAGTGTTTGGAAATTGCCTCAGATCTTCAGATTGGAGATCAAAATTAATAAATATACTCCACTTGAAGTTTCAAGCTTTATTGAAACACGAAAAGTGCTGAGGAACAAGAAAGCGATTATTAATGTTCAAAATGTTTATGCGTTTTGTTTCAAATGGGTTTTAATATCAGCCCTTAAAGCACCAGCAAATAACCAGCCTTCACGATGCTCATCATGTAAAGTTGATGCGATTGAGAGTGCATTAATAAAAATTGATGATGTACTCACGCTCAAGGTAATATATAATAAAAAAAACAATATTTTTTAAAACATATATATTTGTTTTTATATACTTCTACTATATAAAGTGCGCTTTTAACCCAGCGTTATATAAGCTTGTTTTAGAGACTGCGGAAGAAACAAGTATACAATTCGTCAAATCTCTTATTGGAGATATAAAATATGTTTATATGTGCTATTTAAACACCATAAACGTATAAATATTAATGCAGATGATGAGAATGGCTTTAAAAATTCAGATAATTGTCACATCTGCAAAGACTTTAGGCAATGATCGAGTTAGGGATCATTGTCATCTAACTGGATTGTATAGGGGTGCAGCACATAGTGCCTGCAATATTAATTTTCAAATTTCATATTTGTCCCTGTATTTTTCCACAACTTTTCAAAATATGATTCCCACTTATTTGTTAGAGAATTAAATAAAGTTGATGATGAAATAAATGTAGTCCCCCTTGAGATTAGATTCTTAGATACATTGCGCTTCATACAAAATGGTATTCGTGGTGGATTGGTTAAGTGCTGTAAGCGTTATTCAAAAGCCAATTATATGTATATGGAGAATTATGATAGCACTAAGCCTTCAGATGCTAATAATTTATATGGTTGGGCAATGTCTCAACATCTCACAAGTTCTGGCTTTTGATGGATGAATCTGACATCATCTGTCAGAATTCAGAGTCTGGGTACATTTTCGGGGTAGATCTTTTATATTCAGACTCTCTTCACGATTACCATAATGATCTACCAGAAGCCTACTCCGGAGGCTAAAGTTCAAAAACATGTTGCTGGCCTTAGATCGAAAATAAAGTATCCCATTCATTATAACAATATCTAAGAAATGGTTTAATGGTTGGAGTTTAGGCAGTCTCCCTGGCTTAAAAAGTATGTAGACTTAAATACATATTACAGAACGTTGGCAAAAAATAATTTTGAAAAAGACTTTTTCAAATTGCTGATTATTGCAGTCTATGGAAAACGATGGAAAATGTAGAAAAACGTAAAGATATCAAACTTGTCCCACAAAGTGACCACAAATCGTAATAGATTGAGTGCTCGTGCCCTCATTGCGAACGCCAATTTCCATAGTTCTGCCCAATTTTCTGAGG
>JAEIFX010000121.1:0-11352 GCA_018904325.1 Drosophila murphyi
ACTTAACAACAGCTTACACCAATAATTATTATTATTAGGGGGAAGCTGCACCGCGATCCTATCTGATATATTGTGCCCCCTTCTGAGCTTATAGCTCTTCCATCAGCCCCAACTCCCGCACGAATGCGATGATCTTTGTTGGGTTGAGGTCTTCAATGTCTTTGCACTTCAAAGCATGCGCACATAGGAGGCTGCTTCTTCTTCTAACTAAGGCGACACAATCTGCCAGGATGTGCATCGAGGACTCCTCCTCTCTTTCACAAAACCTACAGAGATCGCTACTGTATATACCCAATTTTGTTAGGTGGCTCCTTAGTCTACAGTGTCCTGTCAATAGACCGGTGAGTATCCTAAGGCTGTTCTTTCCCAAGGTTATAATTTGTTTAAAACGTAAAAGATTATAACCACCTAGAAGACATCTGGCTTCTCGGAGTCCCACTGCCTCCGACCAGCTCTGACGCCGTATCTGCCTCTCCTCGTTTCTAAGTTCCAGTCGTATAGTGTGTCTCCTATGCCACAATACGGTTCTGGTCCTGTTAGGGCCTTCCTGCCCCCATTCTTGCTTACACCAATAATACTTTAATTATTGTGTTGGAAAACATTCAGGTGTGAGGTGTCTTATACATTCACAAAAAAGTGACAAAAGAGAAGCGAGCATTACCTTTTCATTGATCATTGCACCCATCCCCAAAAAACAAATCATGTACATGCACAACAGAGCGCCAGCTGCTAGCTGATCTTCCACTTGATTCTAACACACACATGTTACACGCCTAGCACACAATACCCTCTTTGAAACCACAATCACGTACGCACACACAAGTGCTGCAGAGTGATCCTCCACCTCATGCCAACCCACAATAAAAAAGGGTCAGCCATAAATCTATACCCTCGATCATAAATGTCTAATACGTGATCCAAAATCACTCCCCCACCCAAAAGCAATAAATTAGCTCCAAAACTGAAGCAATTAAAAATCAAAAGCAATAAGTCACTTCCTGTCATAGAATCCCCATTTCCCTACTACTCATTTGCCTAAGAATGGAAATCGAGCTAATTGTGCAGCACAAACAAATCGATAACTTGTTGGGCGAGGTAAGCTGTCAAACAGTTAATAAAAAACAGCCAACTCATTATCTCTTTTTTCGTTTCTAGTTAAAGACAGTGCAGGAACAGAATAGGGATTTGCTGGCTCAATTCGAGACTATGGCGCAGCGGAGGGATAACGAATTGATTGATTTACAAATGAAATATAAGCAGTTGCAAGTACAATTGATCGAAGTGTAGACGACTCTTGAAGAGCAGAAGCTCCAATTTATAATGGAAAAAGAGGTGCGTAACGCTTAAATGTATTGTTTGCTTAAAATTTGGAGCTATCACTAGTTAGAATGTGTCAGCAGTTGAAATTCATTAACTGTACGTATGTCGGGAAATTTTTGGAGTAAAAGACACAGTTCCACAGTATTTATTATTTTGTGGACACTTAAAAAAATAATGTAATGAATCTATTTAATATTTGAAAACTGTATATTTATATAAATATGTCTCAACACAAACATTCTTTCTTACACTATTCAGACGGCCCAATCAGAGCAGCGAGCCGAGATATCAGTGGAGGATTTTGCTAAACTGGAGGATTTTGAGATGCGTTACCTTGAGCTGCAAAAAGTTAAACCAAGAGAATTCGATTAAGGCGTCCAGCGTATCGCAAAGTCTATAGACAGAAATGGAGAGACAAAAGCTCTGAGCACTTCAAGAAGCCAACGACCAGTTAATATACAATAGTGCGCTCAAAGATTCCGCAGCGCAAGCTGAGCTAAGGAAGTCTGAAAACCAACTGATCCAACTAAGGCAGCAAATCGAAGGACTACAGCAAAATCATTTGAATATGTTGAAAATATGTAAAAGATCAATAGAACATTCCGATTACTAATGTTAATAACAGGGATATCGATACTGTGCTCGATACCCCAATTTAAGAATACATTGAATAAAAGTTCTCCTTAGTCTAACCGACAAACCTTTAAAATCCTACAGGTTATGGGCCCAGGCATAAAGAAAAAGTTGAATGAAACTAAGGTTATGTTGAAAAGCCGCGCAGTCATCCAACCATGTCCGTCTGTCCGTTTGTTTGAACAAGCGGATCTCAGAGATTTTAAGAGCTAGAGACATCAAACTGGGAATATAAGTTCATTTGATCAAGTTTCCATCATTTTATCGATAACTGCCCCGTTTTGCGAATTGCGTTACATTAATATTTTTCTTATACCGCTAGTATTGGAGCTCACCCGATTTCAGCATTCTTACTTGTTTTTTCTTTTTTATTGTTATTTTTTTAGTTGTATGTTTTAGCTTGGAAGATTTGAACAACGAAAGATTGGAGTTAAGTGCGCAGTGCAACAAGCTATTAAAGAAAAATAATAAGCTGGAGCAACAGCTTACTCAAAACAATAAAAGGTATTCCTCATTGGAAAGTGGCTGATGAGAAATTTTCCCATTTTAAAACCGTTTGCTTAAGAACGGAAATCGAGCTAACTGTGCAGGTAAGCTGTTGGGCGAGGTAAGCTGTCAAACAGTTAATAAACAGCAGCCAACTCATTATCTCTTTTTTTCGCTTCTAGTTAAAGACAGTGCAGGAGCAGCATAGGGATTTGCTGGCTCAATTCGAGACTATGGCGCAGCAGAGGGATAACGAATTGATTTATTTACAATTGAAATATAAGCAGTTGCAAGAGCAATTGATCGAAGTGGAGACGACTCTTGAAGAGCTGAAGCTCCAATTTATAATGGAAAAGAGGTGCGTAACGCTTAAATGTATTGTTTGCTTAAAATTTGGAGCTAGCACTAGTTAGAATGTGTCAGCAGTTGAAATTCATTAACTGTACGTATGTCGGAAAATGTTTGGAATAAAAGACACAGTTCCACAGTATTTATTATTTTTTGGTACACTTAAAAAAATGTAATGAATCCATTTAATATTTGAAAACTGTATATTTATACAAATATGTCTCAGCACAAACATTCTTCCTTACACTATTCAGACGGCCCAATCAGAGCAGCGAGCCGAGATATCAGTGGTACTTGCTGAACTGGAGGATTTTGAGATGCGTTACCTTGAGCTGCAAAAGTCAAACAGAGAGACTTCGATTAAGGCGTCCAGCGTAACGCAACGTCTGGAGACAGAAATAGAGAGACAAAAGCTGTAAATTGAAGAGCTCCTCGGGCAAAATCAGGACTTGAAGGGAAATGAGAAGCATTATCAAGCCGAAATCAGAGCACTTCAAGAAGCCAACGACCAGTTAAAATACAATAGTGCGCAAAGATTCCGCAGCGCAAGCTGAGCTAAGGAAGTCTAAAAACCAACTTAGCCAACTAAGGCAGCAAATCGAAGGACTACAGTTGAAAATATGTAAAAGATCAATAGAACATTCCGATTACTAATGTTAATAACAGGGATATCGATACTGCGCTTGATACCCCAATTTAAGAATACATTGAATAAAAGTTCTTCATAGTCTAACCGCCAAACCTAGTGCCTTATTTGCAAGAGTTGTAAAACTAATTTGATTATTTCTTATAATTTTCAGAATCTGAATGGGATGACTAGCCAAATTGTGCGCCTAACAAATATATTATGCGCAGTTCTTTATCTCTCCGCTACCAACCGTCAACATTATATATATATATATATATATATATATATATATATATATATATTTTTTTTTTTTTTGCATCAACAACAGCCAACCGAACTACAGTCGCATTTGGAAACTATTCCTAGATGTTTCAAAACTGCTTTTAAAACGTGCACTTAAACATTTTTAAATTGATTTATTTTGAGCAATATTTAAGTGTTTCACAAACAAAAACAAAATATGATGAAAACCAAAATAAAATTGGACAAATTGTTTATATATACAAGGGAAGAGACACCCGACAAATCTTGTTATTTCAATTGCATCTGAAAGCAATAACAACAAATAACATTCAATATAATTTTTTTATTTTAAAATCGTCATGAAATGATTTTAAGTGAAATACAACTGGTCAGGACTTTTAGATAAAATAGTAAATGCAATTTATGTAGTTAGACATTGATACACAATTTATATATATTTGAATGATAAGCAAAGACAAGAAAAAAACCGGCAGATGAAAAAAAAAACACAGACACATTGAAAATGGGGAGGGGGTAAAATGAATTTAAAAAAGGCAAGTGCATGGAAGAAAGAAGAAAGCAAACATAAATAATATATACAATTAAAATAAACAAATGTAATACAAATGATTTTAAAGCGAAGAAAGCATGTCTAATCTGAAATGTCTGCAAGACTTGCAATGTGGGGCTACTGGCAAAATTTATAAGCATTGAAGTTGAATAACTCACATATTGAGTAACTGATTAATCTGAAATGTCTGCAAGAGTTTTTACGGAATGGATTAGCATTCACGCTGGGCATTGTTCTAAACAATTTGGCGAGCTTCTCAGTGAAAAAATTCTTGTCTCTTTTACTAAAAGCATTTAAGAGAAGTCGGAACACTTGTCTTCGGCACGTCTAAGTTGGCGTATTCTTGCAGAGTGGAGTCAACACCTCAACATCTTACTATAAATAAAACCGACCCATAATTCAAATGAAAGCGTATGATTCAGCTGTGCAATGTCAATGATTATTTCGCATAATGCAATGTCATGGATTATTTTGCTCCTATATTATCCATGAGATATAGTGATTAAGAGTCGCAAATCCACCTTTAATGCGACCAGAGCAAGCACATTTTTTGGTGTTAATACAAAAGTTTGGATCGACATGAAAATCGCAGTGGTTTCACAACTCTCTCAAAGCTGCCAAGATCTGTGGCTTTCCGTTTTTGTTGCCTTGGCTAACTGGGAAAAGTTAGCTTTCGTTTAATACTGCTGCTAAGCTTAATTTTCTTTCTTTCTTAATGAAAGTGCGCAAAATATGTTTGTTTTGTTTTTGGAAATACTCTTTTACGGATTTGAATGCACTTATAGAACTTAGTTTACCTGTTGAAATATTATATAAATTATATATGTATATTTTAATTATTGGCAAATATGTAAGTACTTGTAACACATAACAGGAGTCTACATACCTGCCCAACTTTTTTCTCTTCTTTCTTCTCAGTTTCACTATAAAAAGACAACGTCAATAATAATTATAATTCATAACTATAATAAATGAGTTCAAGAGTATGAGTTTTCTTCTTGGGGTTGTGGTATTTTCTTGTTGTTTTTGTAATAAGCTTGAACTTTGTTTGTTGGTATTGTTTTTGTTTTTGCACTTAAAGAAAAATGTAATTGGTGAATTTGCGATTAACGTTGCGGCCAAACAGGGCGTTACGAATTTCTGGCACAAGCTGCTGCGAAATCAACTCTAATCTGGACTCCAGAGTATTCGGCACCTAGACAATAAGACAAACACAGGCATAAAAGACCAAAACATGTCATTAAAGTTATATTCCGTCAATACGGACCTTAATGCGTCCATTCAAGGCCAACAGTTCAACACCGCCACAGGTATCGGCTGCGAAGAACTCTTTCTCATCGATGAACAACTCAACTTCTTGTATCATTGCGGATTTGTACTGCTCGGCAGCGGATTAAAGGACTCCCAGGAGGAGGGGCACTTCAACTGCGCGACAGCGAAGGGTTACTTTGGGCTCCATCACCTGATACAGGCCTTGCACAATCAGTTTGTCCAGAACGGTCTTGTATTCGTTCTCGTTCTTGGTGACCTCGCCAGGACGCTTTTATGTATGCATTTATGTGTATGTTTATGATTATAAACATACATACATACATTGTATGTTCAGGTGTTCAGCCATTTGAACGTGTCTGACACACATGTCCATCAGGACATGTGCCGTTGGTGTGTGAGGAGTATTGCGGGAGCGATGCCGTGGTCTATCTCACACTGACGGCAGCCAATGGCTGGCGCCAGCACAAGGGCAGTGAAAAATTACCAGAAGATCACGCTACCAAAAGATCACGCCACCGAGGTACAGTCTCGGCAAAGGCCGTGGCTGCTATGAAAGGAACGCCGCAGCATAAGGCAGCGGCTGTGAAAATAAACACGCGAAGCTGTGAAATTAAACCAGAGGCTGCGCGCATTCACACGCGAGACGGTGGTGGTACAAGGCCACGGAGTGTTGAAGGACTTCGCAAAACACAAGGATCACAGGACATCGAGGTCCTGAAATTAGGTGCGAAACTTATATCCTTGCCACGCTTGAATTGTGGCAACAGGCGATATCCGCAAGGAACCAAGCGAAGCAGACGAGACTTGGTCTGTGATTAGCCAGAGAGTGAGACACGCGAATACTGACTCACAAGAGTACTAGGCGCGATCCTTGAGGAACAAGGAAACCACTAGTCCTGGTGAGCATCAGGAGTGCTGTACGAAATCTCTGGCGGGCAGACTGAGATCCTGGGCTTGCGTAGCTGGCGGGCGGAGTGCCTGGGGCAGATTCTGGCGCACAGGAGCTCGAATCAAACCTAATCAAGGACACCGATGTGTGGCGAGACGACACGGAATGGGCGGAGATTAAACAAATAAACCCAACAGTGTAATCCCGAATAAAATAAGTGAATAAAGCCAGTTTCAATATATATGCATCGACTGTGCTGTTAATTATTGCAAAAGTAATTAATAAATTTGTTGCTCGAACCCGCAGCTCGACTGAGTTTTAGCCTAGCTAAGACACAACCTAGCAAATATGTTCGTTATAACCTGCGCCCAAATTTGGTGGTTGCAATAAATTAAGACACGTAATATATATTAAAACAAAATAAAGAAAAAAATGGTTCGCGCGTGGGTGTACAATTTAAAAAAGATGAAGTGCTAAAATATGGAGGTGAATTCGAAGTGGAGTTATCCGAACTTTAGTAGGGGGTAGCGTCCACACCACAGCCACAAAGAAGAGTGTCCATAAACGAACAATCGGCACCGACTATGTCCCAGGAATACCCCAGAGTAGCGAAACAAGTCCGCGAATGGAATTCTCGTTTCGGCGGCACCACCAAGCTTCTGGAATTCCTGGAAGAAGTCGAATGGTCAGCAGATACATATGGATTGAACCTGAATTTAATTCCCAGGGCAATGCCCGAATTACTGCAAGGAATGGTTCTTATGTATGTTGCCAAAAACCAGCACTGGACGAGATTGGTAGCATTCGTCCTAAGTTTTCAGTAGTATTTCCTTCCAAGAGACTACTCCGAAAACTTGAAGGACGAAGTTACCCGAAGACGACAGGCGATGCACGAACCGTTTAAAGTGTACATGGTAGAAATGCAGACGCTCATGCGGCCACTGCAGACTTCGGCGGAAAGAGATCTTACTAAAATATACAACAACAGCCTCCCGGATCTTCGAGCTTACGCCAGGCCATCTCAATTCAACAATTTGGCAGAATTGATGCATTTGGCAGCAGCGTTCGAGGAGACGACAGAGCCGCATGGAGCAACCAAGACGCATAGAATCACCACGACGACGCATGGAGCCGCCACAAACGCGTCAGGAAGCTCCACAATACAGCCACAGGGAATCCGCGCAGAGACATAATCGACCACGATTTATGGCAATGGCGGACAGCCAGAACAATCAGGCGTATCAGGAGCGGACAGAATTCGACACGAGACCAGACATGCCCCGAGGACGCGACGAGAGGACATACAAACACATATAAGCAACCCAGCGAGGGCATGCAGATTTTGCGGCCAGGAGGGACACTTCGCAATGGAGTGTACGAATCCTATGCTGGAATATTGCTGGCTATGTGGACGTATCGGGTTCGTACGTCAGTATGTTGTCCGTCGGGAAACGGACACCGCCGTCCGCCACCGAGGGGCGAGTGGGAGCCGAAGAGATCAGCCCCAAGACGCTAATCGGAAGCCTGCAGGACGAGGGAGCGCAGCTGACAGCGGTTGTAGAGATCAGGAACTGTCGGTATAAGGCTTCGATTGACACAGGGGCCACGAGTAGCTTCGTTAGCGAGAAGCTAGCTCATGGACTGAGCAACGTAGGCCGACGAAGCGCAACTGAGCGTCGAGTCCGGATGGCAGATGGCCGAAATAGCGGAGTCCGAGAACAAGTCGAGGTGAACATCAGACTAGGGCTGAGGAACATGGATATTGCCCTACTGATACTCCCAGGAGTCATCGACGACTTAGTCCTCGGATGGAACATTTTGTCTGGCATGGGTGCAGTTATGGAGTGCGCAGGGTTGCTAGTAAGCATCACAAAATGCGAGATAAGCCATCGAGAGGAGAGGTTGTCGGTAGCCAAAACAGTCGAAACACCAATACATCCGGATGCAGAGATTGATAAATGTTCGCGAGGAATTGGGGATATAAAAGGAACATCGTCTATAACTGAGCACCGCATTGTCATGAGCGACGATCGGCCAATTAAACAGTGGTACTTCCCTAAAAACCCCAAATGCAAGCCGAAATCAACAAACAGGAGGACGACTTGTTCGCCAAAGGGTGCATCGAGCCCTTTTTAGTGCGCTTGCCAAGTTCATAAGATGTCATGCCTACGAGTATGCCTTGGTTTTTTTTTTAAGCCGAGCTTTTGCGACGCCCTCTAGGGAGTAAGAGTAAAATGCCAAGCTTTTTTTTTTATTAGTTGACTAAAAATTTTTTTTTATAGAGCTTGAGTTTTTGTCTGCCAAAGGGGACAGTCGTACGCGTCCCTCGACTTTGGTTTTTTTTTCTTGGTTTCGCGGTGGTAGAAGAACTACACGTGGGCACGATGGCATTCGTCCATAACCCGAAATTTTTTTGCCTGAATTAATAATATAATTGCCACCGGCCAAGAAAAAAAAAAAAAAAAAAACAATTCCCGGTGTGTACGTGCGTCAAACAAATAACAAATGAACAAAATAAAAAACTATTTAGTGGGGAAAAATATGCTCCCAAACAGTTAATCGGCAATAACCGCCAATGAAACCATTTACCCTGACTTGCCATTGAGAAAAAAAGGGGAGAGAAGAAAAAAAACTCTGAATCAAATAAATATATGGTCGCTAAATATCTATCAATGCGATAACGAAACGCGATCCATTGGACTGCAAAGAAAGAGACAGGAAGGAGAACGGGTGTTTTTTTTTTTGCCACGGAACTGATCGGCTGATCAGCCAGTGCCAATCGCATTGCCAATGCGGGTCCGCGGTACAGTCGCCGCTGAAGTGGATTGAGGCTGTCCCTACGTTGGCAGCATCGAGTCATCGGGCGATGCAGCTTATGCGCCCATAACGTACCTAGCCTTGTCAATTTTTTTTATTATTCGTAACATGAAACCAAGACAAAATTTAATAATCGATAATTAAAAAAAAAAAAATAAATCAAATTACCAATGTCACCAGCAAGTGAAATCAATCATAGACCATATGTAGTGTAGTAATAATAAGTGGAGAAACAAAAAAAAAAAAAAACATGTTCAACACTCGCCAACAGTAAAATTGTTCCTGTAAATTTAGTTAATCAATTGGCCTCCCCAGCCGCTCAGATGCCCCGCTACAAAATATCTTTTGGACGTGGAGGATACCCCAAGTAAGTGCATCTGATCCCAAAAATTACCTTTCCCCTAAATTTTATTGTTGGTAATCAGCAACAATGCTTCGACATTAAAGGGTGATAAAATGCAAAAAAGAAACGGTGTAACAGTAAATGTAAAACTCACTCAAGTTGGAGGAGAAAAAAAAACTCACTCAACGTTGATCGCCCTTGCTCTGAGCGGCAGAATTTTTGAGTGGGCTTTTGAGGTGTTAAACCAAACTAGATCACAGCCCGAAAGCATGCTCCAAATTTAATGTCGAAGTCGCTGCAAAAAAATAAAGATGAATGAAAAAGCTCCGATATAAAAATGAAGCATTCGGATACAAAAAAAAATCAAATAAATAAATCTATAAATATATAAGGAAGGTAAATATAAATTAATAAAATATAAATAATATAATAAATATACATTACCAATAAAAGAAAAAAAATAATATTAATAAATAGTTAATCATAAAATTTAAGTAGTTTAAAAATATATCATTAAAGGAATAATAAATGAAATAAAAGAGACAAGTTACCAAATTAAATACTTTAATAATCCGGTCCTGCCCTATATACTCCGTATGTGCCGAGATTTTTTTTTTGATTTCACTTTGATTTTTTTATTTAATGTAAAGTCATAATTTTCAAATAATTTACAACATAAAAATATTACTTGTTACAACATGAAAACTAAAATGGAAATAAATGAATATATGCATTGAATATTGTTAAAAATGAATAAGTACATTTTTTTCTTGGGAGTCATGCAAACGCACACTGAACAGCGAATGAAATAAGCGTCGTTGTCTTAGGGATCATCCAACATTATTATGTCTAGGTGCCTGATGATCTAGGTAGGGTGGGCATCTGCTGTGGCAATAACACCGGCCCAGCTCCAACGACGAAAACCCTGGAGTGTCGCCTCCATGTTATATTTGTGAGATCGCGCAATTCCCTTTTCCTCTCTTCCCCCTTCCCGGTAATTTGGTCGAGCGATACCCGCACGCGATATTTTTTTAATTAATATTATATACAGAGGCACTAGCTTAAGGAACCCCCGACCTCCCACCGATCAGTCCGGAGCCAGCGCGTACCCCCTTGTTAGACTACACTCACATCCGCTCGCCAAAATACCAGGTTATATGCAACATTAATATTAATTATGGGGCCCAGCAGGCCTATATTGGGCAAGGTATGAAGGCGATATGCTTTGAATGCCTCGAACCGGCAAGAACCAATCGGACCAAACTTCAATTAAGAATTATTAAGAATTTGTGTCAAACACCTCACAACTTAATGTTCGACATCTTATCTTACCTCCCATCCTTCTTTTTTTTTAAATTATCCATGTCCTTTATTGGAATATGCCTAGTAGTGTAATCCCAATAGCTAGTGGGTGTAGACTTTGACTTCCTCGATGTGTTATAACTTTTATTGGATATAACTCCGTTGTCAATACTATACCTTTACTTTCCTTGTTCATATTAGTCCGAAGGTTTTATAGGTTGTACTTATTGGATTTGCAGGAGTATTGAGCTGCAGCCATCCCCCTTTAATTTCACTTTGGATAAGTTCAACACTACCGGTACGACTGTTTTATGCAGATACCGATTTCCCCTTTTGTCTAATATTCTTTTTGAGTAACTTAAGGAATTTCGCTGGGACGTGGATTAAGCTGCTCTAAGCGCAGTCCGCCGCGAATGACATATAGTTTCCCTGATTCCTCTTTGGTCTAACATCCCTTTCAGAAACCTTCAGGAATTTCGCTGATGAGGATTAGGCAGCTT